>JAHZMW010000628.1:0-15124 GCA_027743745.1 Alloscopus bannaensis | reverse complement strand
AGTGTGTGATGAGGGCTTGAGCCGAATCATCTGATTGTCAGAAAAGACATTGATGATTATTACACACAAGTATTTACCAACTCATCACGAGTTTGTAATGACGCTCGACGAGAGAAAGAAAAAATTGCTAATAATAAGTTAGGAACAGACTTTGAGTCTAATATGTGTAACGCGAGGACTTATTGAGCGTTAAAAAAGGGTGCAAGGCTAAACGCATATTTTTTTCAAGGCATGTTTCACATGTATGTGAGTGAAGCAACAAAAGGCGTTTACATATTCAATCACCTTTAACCTTGCTCTCTACTCATCCTTCTCTTTGACTTCTGACAAAAAATCCTTTGCCAACACATCCCTTTGAACATGACAGAGTCCATACTTTATGGAAATTGCACAAGCGATGGTCTGCTCGTTAAAATTTGTTTGAACAGTTGATTGCTGCAAATATTGCGTTTTTCAAGTGTTTTCAAATGTTTTTCATAAATACATACAGACATAGAAGAAACCATTGATTCAGTTTGTCTCTGTTTCTTTATGGTGGACAATCTCCAATAAAATGTCAAATAACGTTAGACGCCACACCAAAGAGACTTGAGTGAGCTCAACACGCAAGAAAATCCCTTATCGATTCGCAATATTATGCGAGTGTACACATTGAACACAAAAACGATCATCTTTTTGTCTGTCTCTGCGTCCATTGAATACGTAAAAAAGAATTTCTTTCCCATTGAGCACAAATAACTGTTTGTCAATAAAGCACCAAAGGGTTCACACGAAAACACCATAAAACTCTCGTTAAGCCTTTGCATTTGCATAAAAATCATTCTTTCCCCTTCTCTCTCGCTCCCGACACAATCACCCAGAGAAGAAGTAGTCATCATTGTCATTCAAAGAGCCTTACAAGAAGAAATACACATATGCCCACATATTCTCTCTTTCAAAGATTCAGTAGTGTTTTTGAGACACTGTTTGTCGATTGTGCTATATCGAGAGTTTGAAAGCACGTTTTCAAAAAAAATTGAGGTAAATGTTGTGACTCTAGGAACCCCTTTACGCATTCCCTCAATTTCCCCTTGCTGCGAGGCACATCTTTTTGTGCGGAAGGGACGTGATGCTAAACGAATAACGAACGAACTGAGGTGTTTTTCAGAAAGAAACTCAGAATTTTTCAAGTGAGAATCGATGTAACCCTTTAAGCCATTAGGAACACATTTTTTCGAACCTAATTTCCCATTATCGTCATCCGAGAGACTGAGCATGTTTTTGAGCACATCAAAAGAAACGCAAGAGAGCTCTTAAAAGAGACGAGATGAAAATGATGAGGACGAGTAATGGAGTTGAAGTGGAAGGTAGTGTGGTGCGTGAGCAAATGAGTAGTGCAATACCCATTGTCATTTTCATTACCCATTCTAATTTAACTCGTTCATATTCCACTTAAATGATCCTTTTTCGCAATGCGCTGAAGAAGCTCAAGAGTTCAGTGGTGGTACAACATATTTTTTCTTTTCCTTTTGTTATTTCCAATGTTCAAGAAGCATCGATACGCGCATTGCAATACTACAAGAGAAGTGGATAAGAGACTACATGCGTACTCTTGAGTCGGGAAATTGTTTATTCTAATTTGTTCATAAAATGAGCACTCTCCTTCACTTTAACAAACATGAAGAGTGTACGTTTTTCGTCCAATTATGCTAACTAAATGCATTTAAGAAAGGAATTGTTATTGGCTTGTACTTCTTTCCCACTCGGCTGGCCATTAGTAAATACGCTGAGTGACTGAAACACAGATCCTGAAAGCGTTGTCTGCAGGAAATAGTTTTACTTTAAGTTAAGGTCGTAATTAGCATTTGTGACTTGATGAAATGTAAATGGGGAAGTAACGTTCTCGAAGAAATCGTTTTGACTTAAGGTTGTTTGAGCTGTAAAAGGTATTTTTTTAAAATGTGGATTGGAACATTTTGAGGTTTGTCACGTCAAGTTGACATTAACTTCTTGACGTCGCTTGAGACAAAATGCCTATTTTAATACAATCAGAAAAACTTCAGTTACAGGTTCGAAGATTCTATGGGCGCTATGTAATTCTAGTGTGAAATAAGTTCTGGATAACAAAGATACGTTGATTTAAACTTTAAAGATTGTAATCATACTTCATCTTTGGCATTTGTAAATGATAGCTAAATTTTATCTACGTAAAGCATTGCTTTAAATTGCTTTAAATAACAAACACGTAAAGGATTATTATCCATTAATCTTTTTCTGTGTGCAACGCGCAGCGTAAAAGTTCTCATATAAAGACTCGCTAGGAGTTGGAATGCCTTTCCAAAGGACCTATTACTTTGTCAACCGTGTCAATATGTACACCGCACACTCAGACGGTGTTTTCTATGAGTATACAAAAAATTTCTAGAATGCCAGTAAAATTAATCCTGAGCATAGAATACGTGGACCGTGGGATAGTATGCAGCATTTTGGCAAATCCATGTGCTCTAAATTTTATGACTGTTTAAATTTTCAAAGCATCTTTATAATCGCTTTTATATGTGCATGAAGCCGAATAAGCGACTCTCTCTGCCTCTTTGCTGAGACATAGCTTTTTATAGCATTGTATGTGGAAATTTACTTAAACCAGTGGAAGTAACAGCCAACAAAGCCGCGTTCGCAGAGGATGGTCCCACAAACTCAAACTCGCTCCCGGCATCGCTCCAATTCGACGAATAGATCTCTTCAGTGGTCGGGCGTCCCTGGCTTTGAGTACTTGTCACAGAACCATTACCACTTTTAATACTAGCAGCACTCATCGTGGTACAACTGCTCCCACTTTTGTTTGTCGGATACGCTTCCATTGTGCTCACTTGAGAACCACTGTCTCCGTGAATGACTTCTCTCCCCGCTCCAGGAATGACGCCTCCGGTTTCTGCACACAAACTCGAGTTGCGATTCTGCTCCTCGCCATCTTTTCGATTATGATTATTACTGTAGTTGTCTGCTCCATTCAAAAGTTGTAAACTCTTCCCGTTCCTGCCTCCGCGAAAATTGGAGGCGACCACAGGGACAACTGCGACTCCAGCCGCGGCAGAAGAGAAAGCAGCCCGTTTTCGCTCAAACATGGCGAGGTCCAAACTATCCAGCTCATTGTCTGACGCAGAATGACAAATGATGTACTTCATCCCGTTGCTGCTTTCACTTGGATCTCCACGAGCATTCACGCTCACAACCCCAACCCCACCACCATTATTGATGCTGTTTGCGTGGGTGGTGTGAGCGTCAACAGTGGATCCAGCTCCGGATCCGCCGGACTCGCTGTTCAAATCAATTTCACTCATGCACTCGACATCATAATCACTAAAATTGAAAGTGTCAGATAACGTGCCGTTCTGACACTGATCAAACTCACAACACCCATTAATTAAAACAACAGTTGTGTTCCCATTGACTGGGGGCACCGAGTATGTCTCGTCGAGCGAGTCATATATCACACTCCCCGTATCAACCATGTTGCTTGTATCATCCTCGTAATCACCATCCGCAATGATATCAACACCACCAGTGCCGCACCTCAGGTTGCCGGCACTCTCCTCATGAAATTCCACCTTGTCACCACTCTTCGTCGGGAGAGAATGCTCATCTAGCGAGGAGGACGATGATGAGGGAATTCTTTGGGAAATGGTGCAAACAATGCCTGACTCCGCATTATTAGCGTCCCCACCCGCGATTTTCATTACACTTCCACCAGGACAGACGGAACTACTCTTTTTCCACGTGTCCAACCCAGAATCATTACCAATTGTTTCAGAATCCTCGTCTCCTCGTCCTCTCACTTCCTCCTCTTGACAGCTCCCTTCACAATTGCAGTAATTACAACATGCTCCCCCATCCAATTGAAAGTTATCGTACACATGGCACGGACACCGAGAGCCCTCACTGTAGGCAGAGTGTCTATGCTGCTGCTTTGAGCTGGTGGACGCAGACTTCCAACTTTCGTAGGCGGAACAAGTGGGCGACGGCACTCGAGCCGGAACTCCTACGACTCCGCTCTTGTCACGGGGCTGATTAAAACTACCGAGGTGCATTTGCTGGTGGGACAACTCATTACCCGAATGATGCTGTTGCTGATGACTTTTGGTGCTCTGACTCCGTCGCAAGTGAACAGGTGCTGATAGTGTGGCAGACACGGTGGAATGGTGATGACGGCGAGGAGGAACAATAGCGTGAGTTCTTGATTGTGAAGACGACTTGTTTGAATGAGGAACAATGATGCTATTGCTGCTAGGAGTAGTACCCGTTGCAGGAGTAGAACTACTGTTCACACCACCACCACCATCTTCCTCGCCACCAACACCACCAGCGCATCTATCACTGTTCGCATATATACTGCTCATGTTGTCGTAGTCACAACAGTTTGCATTGCCATTGCCATCCCTGTTGGTGCAACGCTGATGATGATCATTCAGCTGAGGTTTTTCACCCCCGGAAATGCTAACAGGTCTCGTCGTCACAAGGAAAGAGTGACTGTGCTTCTTGCTCGACTTCTTCCCTGCTGACGACGGTGCGAAGGAGGTGGAAGTAGCTGTACTCGTCGTAAACTCAGTCCCTGCGTTTTTCAACCCATTATCATGATTATGGCTTGTTTGAGTTTGCCCAAAAGCTCGATGTTTTCGACGAGGCACGACAACAGGAGTAAAGTCTGCGTCTTCGCTTCCATTCATCGCATTAGCGTGACCATTCACGTTATCATACAGCCCCAATTGTCGTCTTCCTCCTCCGCTACCGCTGATCGCTACGATTCGCGATGTTGTCGAGATAGCCGGTCGATTACTCCCAACTTCCATTTCGTTTGAGGGTATCCTATTCAGTTGGATATGACTTTGACTTCTCACTTTCAAACCGTCACTAACCGACGGTCCTCGGCAGTCTGTTGACACTCCTGTAGTACTACAACTCCCAATCGTTCCACAGTCTTGGTAATTGATTCCGGACACTGCTCGGTACACCGGGCGGTGGGAATGAAATAGTTTGAACGCTTTATCCCAAAAGAAACGCAGCTTAAAACTGCGATTCTCATTGTACACGCAAACCGGTACGGTTCTCAGACTATTTGTTTGTTGAGTGGAAACACCCTCGTCGTCCCCATTCCCTCCGGAGCACTGCTCACTGTTTCGACGTTGTCGTCGTCTCCCTCCACCGTTTGCGACTGCCGTGTTGATGAATCGGAACTCGTCTGACGCATCCATACTTGGGTTTTTTGGCTATGGGTGTGCGTGCCACTATACGTTTCGAATGTGGTACGCTAAAAATTACTTTGAATTCTCAGAATGAGAGAAGACAATACCAGTAATTTATGTGGGGTTGTGACCACTCCAATGTTTAAAGGCATTATTGTTGTGTAGTAAGTATGTGGCCTTTTTAGCCTAAAATGCTGCTAATATGTGTACGCTCCTACTTCAGATTCTTACATTCTTCTCTCTTGCTGATATTTTGATGATGACTCTTCGAAGACTCCAAGAAAGCCACACATTAGCAACTTGTTGTAAACCACTTCACGGTGTACATCAACAAATCACCCATTCATAGCACAGTGTTTACAGGGCTGGGCGCTACAATCGTTCTTTATTTGCAGTCTGCGTAATAACATAGGAGACTTCTCGCTCAGCACAGCGGATTCTGATCATCTTGAGAATAATGATTGGGGGACGCCAAGAGAATAGAGGATGATGATGCAACTACACAAGTACTATATCGTATATTCTTCTCAAATGGATTTGTGATGATGAGGAATGCAGTTGTGCTAGAAATGAGTGACTTAATGTTCACACAATGTGTAAATGCACATACGTGCGCTTAGGTATTTTTTCGTTGGCACAAATAACCGCACAAACACATTTCGAGAAGGACTAGTAGCCAAACTACCAAACCCAGAAAATTTCAATTCAAAGGTGTTTTGATGGGAGAGCCGCTCCTGCATTACATCGTTTCGGTGGAGAACACTTGGAGGTGATACTTCATACTTGAAAAGGCCATGCGGTCAACAATGTGTATACACATTCTCTAAGAGTCTCGTTTGCCAGCGCTTTGTGAGCAATTCAAAAACGACTAAAAAACTGCATCCACAACCAAGTGTCAGCATAACTAATATTTACTATAATATTATAATGGACAAGACAGGATTTTCTTGGCTTGGAAATTCTTGTCTCACTTTGTTTACTTCAGAGAAGAGTTGGTGGTCCTTGCCAAAAAGGAATGCACTTACTACCACCACTCGTTGTCAAAAATGCATACATACATAAACACTACACGAGTGTACACGCTCACAATTCCTCGCTCTCGTAAATCTGCAAAGATGACCACTTCAAAAGGGATCTTCAAAGAGGGAATGCAATCCTCAAGATTTCAATGTCCTTTCAGAGATTAAATGTGCGGGCAGGTAGAGTTGTAGCGCAAGTTGTGCAATCACATATAATCGTATTTCATATCATAGTCATTGTGCTGTGCGCGATTTTCTTCCAAAAATATTGCCTTCCACTCTCCAATCTTGTAGTAGAGCTCCTCAACACCAATGTAGAATAGTTCTCTTTCGGCAAACGTCTTCACGACAAAGATAAATCATCCGTATCACACCACATTTTCATGTCAGTGGCAGTAGGGAACGTTCCTTTTTTCATCACTTCATACATACGATTCTTTTACTTTTCCCATTGATCATCCTCGACTTGCTCTTGTACAGAATAGTAAAAGGTGGAGGATACTATTTTACTAACATCACAAATAAACACGCAAAGCAGAGAGAAAGAAAAACACTCAAAGTATGATTTACGACAGTTTCAGTCTCTGCTTTGTGAACCTCCTTTCTCCTCATATATCCCATACATAGTTCTCTGTCACCAGTGAGAATATGTCTGCAACTTCGTGCCTGTCCCTTTTTGTCTAATCAGGGAAAAAAGTGTATCAATGTGTGGTGTTAGCTACAACATGTTTCCGACAGGCAAAACGCGAGAGGACATATCAACATAGCATGTCTTTGAGATATATACACCATTCACCACAGGCACAACCTCATGAAAATGTTTCTTTCTACTCCGTTTCCCACTCCGTGAAAGAAACGAACTTTTACTCTGTGTGATGACTTCAAGACGATGAAATAATATGATATGATACAACCCCATAAAAAGTTAGACTTCTTTTTTTCTACTCTTTTCTTAAAGTTAACTAACCACCACAAAAATACGACGGGGATTTCTCTGTCTCCTCTCTAGCCTCGACTTGTAAAAAAAGGGGAAAATTGCTCTAGAAAAAGTCCGCCCATATGTTCACTTTCAAAAGAGTGACAACTAATACAAAGTACTTAGGCCGGTTCCTTGTGTCTCATGACTATTTGGTTGAAAAAAGATGTACTATTGAAAGAGCCTATACTCCAAGAGCCATCATCACATCACCATATCTTTTTATAGTAACTTTTCCCAGTTTCACTTTTTACAACTCTCATACGGGATCTCCTGCGGGCTCATAAGCGTGTCCTATACATGAAGAAACCCTCACAATCTTAACTTTGTGTGTATCATTTTATATTTCTTCTCTGACTGGGATGTCCTCCAGCAACTTTAGTTCCTCCTTTTTATCGTCAGCGAAAACGCTTCACTATACACAGGGTCTATATATCAGACATCAAACTTCACTTCCAGCCCCGCTCTCTTCTCCTTCATCACATCACAAAAGTTGGTTCTCTGTCCTCGAAAAAAATATTATTATGTGTATGATAGACTTTTGTGTGAGAAGTGAGAAAAAGTAATGAAGTGTAGGAAAAAGGCTTTTCTTATTCAGACGAAAATTTTCAGTTTCATTTTCTCCGTCAAAGACTTTTCTCTCTCACATTCAAACTCTCGTATTTATTTCTTTTGTTTTACTTTCCTTCAGCCGACATTCTTAATAAGGCTCCAGACTACCACTCGAAAGTCAGAGAGCTGTGGGATGGAAGGAAAGCTTGTTTCGAGAAATGCGATGAGGGCTGTTTTGTCATGTGTAGATTATTTCTCACACTTCACTCCGTTTCGCGTTTGGTGTTTGGTGGTGACAGAGAATTGTGAGACATATTTCATTATAGAAAAGCGACTACTGTTGCTGCTCCTGCTGCCACTAGTTTCTAGCTTCACATTTGGATTGAATCTAATATGTGAGAGAGAGTGGAGTCGTGAGGGAGTCCTTTTTCTTGTCGTCCTACATATTTCATGCGGATTTTCTCTCGTCCTCTATTCATCAACCACTCAAAATTCCCTTTTTTGCAATCTTCTTATACATCCCCTGCTTTTAATTTTCAAGAGGCTCTTCCCTCGTTTCCTTCCTTTTCCTTTGAATGAGCCTGTGTGGTGTGAGATTGAAGGATGTTGATGAGAAGGAAGACAAGTGCTTTTCTTTTACTTTCTCTCTGTCTCTTCACTCAAGTCTTATCGAGTCCGCACATGTACGGCAAGAGCACACTCGTAATGAACTCAATTTAACTTTTGGTGGTTATACAATCACTCACTAGCACACACAAGAAGCTACACGTCGAGAAGCCTTTGATTTTGATTATGACGATGTAGTAAGTAAAGAGGAGGAAAATATTCTTGGAGAAAAATCCTTCCTTCTTCTCGTCAAACTGCTCACCTCATCGCGCACATTGAATAAAAGTGACAAGTAAAGCGTGAAATCGCCAGATTACGCTCACATGTACAAGTAGCTTTCCCCTTTCTCAAGACAGCTCCCTTTTAGCGGAGTCAGGCTGGAAATGAAATTTTAAGAGGACTACAAAAATGAGGATTTTTTACTCGGTGCGACATAAAAAGCGGATTTCTTCCTTGTCAGCAGGCCTTGCATCGCCAAAGGCCTTTTCGAACGACGAACGTTTACTTGAGTTGTGAAAACACAACGTCAATACGACAAGGCTTGGAGGCAAGAGTACATATTGTGGAATTACGCGTACGAGTGTTTTCCATTTGCTAGATTTTTTCTTCTCTCAATCCTGCTGATACTATAATGTATTTCACTTTTTTGAAAGTCAGTTGTGTGCTATTAGCGAGGAAACCGAGTGTTTTATATACGTCTTGAGAGGATGTCGTATACAACAAAGCCATCGTATTCCAAGTCACGAACACATTGCGTCACACGAAAATTCCATACATCTTTGCCAATAGAGTGGCAGACGTTGGGTGAAGTTTGTCGCTTGCAATGTCGATTGCATCGATATATCTAAGGTTGTTGGTGTCGCATTAGCTCTTTTCTCCTTTAAAAGTACTTTTTGCGGTGCGGGCGCAGTGAGACTGTACTCGGACGAAATGCGTATTTGCTCCGGTTATTTCTCGAGAGAATCTGGCACATCATAAAAATCTTTTTGCTAACCATATCATTTCACCACTACCATTCTGCAGTCAACGATGGGCATTCCAAATCCGGAAAACTCGGAGACCCACATTTAAGTTTTCTTTTGTTGGGAAAGGAAAAGGCGACGAGGATTGCACACCAATATTTTTACTCTTTTTTTTGCTTACAGTGCTTACACTCGTTGCTTATATTTGGAGTCTGGAGAGCTATAGCTCATTTATTTTTCAAGCACCATAACTGATTTACTTCCCTCCTCCGTTCTGTTTTGCGGACCACGCTTTTTCCTTGTCTCGGCTTTGGTAAAATGCAATAAGAATATGTAATGTAAAGTCACTCGCTCTAGGCACACACACACTGCAATACTCTCTCTCTCGATGTTACGAGACAAAAAAATATGTTGTTTCTCACACGAAAAAATGTACAGATATATTTATGGAATGTCTTGAGCTTCCTCGCAAACAACTAAATTCTATTACACAGTCAATCTATATCCAGTGTCTGCCTCAGCTTTTCCTGATACTTTTCTCTAACCCATTCGTTCCGTCATCACTTCCTCAAGTGAGACTTTTCTGTATGGGTTAAGCACAAAAAACGTTATCACAAAAATGTCCGTACTATATTATGTGCCAATGTGAAGTAGGTCACGATTTTGGATGAAGAATAGCCCACCGTCCATGTAAAAGGATATTGATTGTATGATGAGCACTCTCCTCTCTCTCCTTTTCCCAGAAGAATCTTTCTCGAAATAAAGTTTAGTGAGTCAAGAGAGAATAAATCGAGTCCAACTTCATATCTATAATATATACTGATTTGGAGCACTTTTCTGGCACACAGCACTTTACTATACAGGTTCTCGAATACACTGAGAGAGTAACTCGATGAGTTGAGAAAAGATTCCCAATTTATCTATCCGTCAACCCTGTGACAACTAATCTAGATTCTAGTCACACGGATTGACTCCATACATTCAGGTTGAAAAGATGAAGACTTGGCAGTTTTCTAGGATCATTACTGAAATGATCTTGAGCACAAGGGATCCCAGATCGCAATGAAGTTAAGTTAACGACCGCATGCGTTTTTGTGTGTGTGTGTGTGTGTCTTCACTCATCGAATATCGCATGTGTGTACACAATATATTTTCTGTTTGTGGTTTGAATTGGTTTGGTGGAGAGATCGTTAATACTTTTCTCGATATATTTTTGACAATGACAATAAAAAGTAGGGATGGCTAAAGTAACGTGACATGTTCAAGACGTGTAATCAAAAATATATTCGCGTGCACACTCGTCTCTATTGTATGCTCAGTCGCTCACTGCACACACACATGGTTTTGACTACTGTTGCAAATTTGCAATAAAAAAGTTCGATAAGAACACCACGACACTCCTTCGTCATCCTCGTATCTCGAACATGTGAAATACAAAAGGTTGTGGGTTTGCTTAATAATCCTATTAAAACAGAGATGTACTTTATTTTACCAATAAGCTATATGAAGAGAAGAGAGAAAAGTGTATTGGCAAGAAGGTAACGTGTTAGTTGTCGAAAAATGTGTACCTATAGTGCACATATGCATAGATCTAGGTGATGTACTGATGTGCATGAGCACATGTACGTGAAGTCGAAAAATAATTTTTGTCAAGTTGGACACAGCAGAAGAGATCCTGTTTGTATAATGAACGAACGCTCCATTCTACTAACAATGCAGAGCGAATGTGGCAGAAGTGCTCGAATGCAAAAAAGTGCGTTGAAATCACTTAATGCATACAAACGCATTAAGGAGTGATGTGTGTGTGAGCGCTTATAGTTTAGTTATTGTGCAGCATTCAGGATATTACAAAAACTCGAAAAAGCAATTCACTTCATGAAAATGAAATGTTTGCGATGTGTACACGTAGATACTAATAATGCTTTAATTTCAATATCTNAAGCAATTCACTTCATGAAAATGAAATGTTTGCGATGTGTACACGTAGATACTAATAATGCTTTAATTTCAATATCTTTTAAGCTCTATAACGAAACTCACAAAAGGTGATGTATGATACAGTATTTGTATGGTCTGAGATCAAATCCATTGTTTTCCACGTCTTTACACCAGTTCATAACGCTCACATGTGAGCACCACAAAGTCATTAAATTAAAATGCATTCAATTTCAAATCTGCGCGGATAAGACGAGTGAGAAGGAGAAAAACTTGTTAAAAAGCTAGTCAAAATTTTGAAAAGCTCATAGCATGGCAGCAGACCACATACACTCCATTCCTTCATTTCACGAGGCTCTCTTCTCTCTGAGAAAATGAATGCGAGTACACGACATGAAACACTGTACTCACTTCAATGCGCCAAAGGGATCATGAACGTGTACATTTAATAATTTCTTTTGCAGTGAATTGCTCATCATAATCATTAAATCCGTAGTGTGTGTACACACATTTCCACATTAGCAAAGAAGCCATGTCGAAAATGCGGCAAGCGCATGTGTGACTGAAAAACTTGTTAAAAAGCTAGTCAAAATTTTGAAAAGCTCATAGCATGGCAGCAGATCACATACACTCCATTCCTTCATTTCACGAGGCTCTCTTCTCTCTGAGAAAATGAATGCGAGTACACGACACGAAACACTCTGTACTGACTTCAATGCGCCAAAGGGATCATGAACGTGTACATTTGATAATTTCTTTTGCAGTGAATTGCTCATCATAATCATTAAATCCGTAGTGTGTGTACACACATTTCCACATTAGCAAAGAAGCCATGTCGAAAATGCGGCAAGCGCATGTGTGACACACTTTAATAGCACTTTGTTTAATTCGGCTAGAGACTTAGCTCAGAATTTATGTAGGTATAGTATGTGAATGTTATCTCTGACTGTTTATGTGTAGACACAAGGCACACAAGTGAGACTTTAATATTTCGACATAAATTATTTGATGTGCGAATCACCATTTGCATATTTCAGGACAGAAGGTGCTCACCTAGACATGTGAGTCAGGGAAAGAAGTGTGCATGCTTAATGAGTGACTGAGCGAAACCACTTTGCGAGAGAGAAGTTTACACACACAAAAAACACACGGATTCACTTTGTCCACATACGCTTTGAGAAAGTCCCAAGACGTTCTTGATGTCACTTCACTAGTATGCAACAGGCACTACCCAAGACGATTGTGGGAGCCAGGTGTGAGTGCATCTCTGAAAAAAGAATGGAGTCAGAATGGGGGAGCTGTAATAATGTCCAAACCAATCTGATCCAATCCAGCAAAACAACTGACTTGCTCGCTGACACAGAGCCACATGCGTTCACTCTCCCTCAACTTACTAACACAGAAAAAAAGACCAAATAGCCAGGAGCTATAAAGAGAATGTTGAAACTTCTCTGGCTGACAATGAGTAAACATGTGTGTGTGTAATATTCTTCGTAAAAAATACATTGTTACTATCTCGCCTTCTCGTGAGGCAGAAAGTCTTGAATGAGATGACGACGAGGATGATGATGATTAAGTATGAAGGTAAGCACGGGATGTGTGTGATGTGTGAGTGCACACATTGAGAAGCAAGAGAGAAGACCTTCCTCCCAAAAAATGCATCTTAAATGGACTCATCGTTTTTATATCCTCTTGTACAAATTGAACAATGAGATTGGAAGAAAAGTAATGTGAAGAGCACATCCATGACTTGTTCAACGCTTTATCAAAGTGCCTGTGAGAGTAGTAAGAAATGCGTGGATTTTGTACTCATTGGATTCGGACATTTATCAAAACTTTAATCCCTATTCCTCCTCATATTTGTTAAACGTGCATCCCCCGTGAAACAGCTTGCACGCTGCCATTCGACCTGAAGGAAATGAAGAAGAAAAACCATGAAATAGAATGAGGATGATTACGACCATTACGAAGGCAGAGAGATTTGAAGCTCCTTCTACGGCAGCATGATTCAAGTAAAAAGCACAATGAAAGAACAGGAAGAATCGAAATGAAAATAACCCAAAGATCTAGTGGTCCACTGACTAAGGTAGAAAGAATTATTCTCTGAACCCTGCAATTGAACCAGCAGCCGGCGATGCACGAAAAGAGGCATTGAAAATCTTGTACCAATAAACATACACAATCCGATCCCGACACCCGATTTAAAAAATACCTGACTAGCTAATATGTATATCGGTAAAAACGGGATATTTATAAACAACTCTGAGGAGTGCCGATGAAAAATATTAATACGTAATGCACAACAAATATGACGCATAATCGCAAACAGTATTTTTCTTACATACAATATGCTTTCTATACCACGGCTTTCATACAGCATAATAACCACACCTTCGACTGTACTTCTCATATAATATTTCTTTTCATTTTTACATAAACTTTGTTCTAGAATCCATTCGCATCACAACACCGTAGGCGGCTAAAAACAAAATCTGAACTTTACCAGCGACAACATGATAATCTTCTCGCACTCTCGCAAAAGGTTTTTTTGCGTTGGCTTAATAAAAAAATCATAAAATGAATTGCGCGTCCTAAGATGCCGCAAAGTTGGCAAACGACTTGTAGCCCATTTTACATACAATGTGATCATACGACCTATGTACTAAATGTGACATTCACTGCTGCTTCCAAACACTCACTACATCCAACGCACTGTCCATCCAATCAACATCATAATTTGTTGTACACGAATGTAACATACCAGTCCAGCACTAAAATGATGAGGTCTCGGCATCATCATCATCAGCAAATATTGTAATTGTGGTATATAAGCAATCAACAATTGCCTTTCTGTACGAAGCGATCATTAAAACCCCTTATATAAACAATTCCTCAAGAGAGTACAAAAAAACCTGCGCTAACGAAACGATGCCGCAGTGACGTGAACAACGCAACAGTCATTACCAATCCAACCCACATTTTTTATTTGCAAAGAGCAAAGCATAATAATATCTAATATCAGAGGGATAATGTGGATAGCCAAATTTGCGTAGTACTAACCATGTCGCCAGCTAACATTCCTTCTTCAATACATCTTTTCTAAATTAAAGCAAAAGAACTCGTGAGCATAGCGCATCAAATTCGGTCTCTGTCTCATGCGGTGGCGGCGGTCAAATATAAGATTTCATGGGCCTATCAGATTTCATCATGTGGTGTCCACATTTTGGCTAAAATTTCGGCACTACGTGTATGTGCTTGATGGACCGATAAAAGAAGCCACTATAATGTGAATGCATTCGTATAAAATTATTTCTTTTATATCTTGTCCGAAAATCTTTTTTATTCTAGGACATTACGGTAAAATGTGATGTTTTTGTTAAAAGTGCGAAAACAATCGGAATATGAAGAAGTGTGCAAATGTCCAAAAGGCAACACCAATTTTACATGGTTTATGGCTTGGCATCCGATTTGTTTAGCTTGAGCTGACATCAAACTCAGATTTGCGTTAGTCCTGGTGGCCCACTGGCAGACAAAAAATGTACTCACCGTTAATAGTCTTTTACGCAATAGGAAGCATAAAATGTGAATAGGAAGCTGTGTGGTTTACTTGAAAAAGCTCACACAGCTCTCATGTAACCATTAGTCTAGACGATTGTGTGTCATTCTCCGACTATGGTCAATCATAGACCAATCCGTAATCCTTAATCCTTTTGGGCCTTTATTCTCTTTGGGTCTTTTTGAACCTTTTTGTTCCCTAACCCTACATTGAATATATTAATCATCATGTTACAATACATACATCTACAATCTTCAGCAGAGCACTGGACGAGTGCTTGGCTTTAGAAGCTGCTGCTT
>JAHZMW010000627.1:0-10831 GCA_027743745.1 Alloscopus bannaensis | reverse complement strand
GGGAAGAGAAGACTCGTATAAAATGCATATAAATATGAACTTTGGTTACAGAGAGGCGATGCAGGTAAAAAAACCGTCTCCAATCTTTGTTCACGTTTGAGAATACACATGATCTGCAAGACACAATGCGTAGTTTTATATAAAGAAAGGATTTGTGCAGGTTGACTTTTTATGCCCCTATAAAAAGTACCCTTACTTACCTTACCTCATATTTTGATTTGATTCTGCTCAAAGAATCTCTTCCACCACATCACACTCTTTGGTCGTATCAGCCCGTATAAAACAGATTCCTCGATTTACATGTACATCATCTCATGTATCCAATCCACAGGAGCGAAAAGCAGCAGGTAGGATTTTAACAGGGAATTTGATAATAAAAGAGATGTGTGGTAGTGTGGTGGTGCTGGTGTGGTGGTAGTGCGTGGCTAAGAAGCTTCCACCGAGTTGCGCTTGTAATCATCTTGTGATCATAAAAATAACGCATCCCCTCAAAAACCTCAGCTTGCAAACCCCATATTACACAAACCCTCTCCACTCACTTTTCCGACTTTTCCCCAGCTTTGCATGTCGCTGATCTCCCATATTTTTGTGTGACTACAAATAAGCTACACATGTAATAGTGTGGCTTCACCCTGAAAATCACATACTTCACAAGAACTGACCACAGAAAAAATGGGTGAGGTGTACAGTTTCTAGACAGTGCCTACCAAACCTATTTAAGGATGCCTACATTTTTTTCATCAGTCATCACGAGAGATACATATTTAATACATTTTCACCACACTATTTTTCTCCCCCAGCCAAGATGAAACCATAATCTACAACCTTTGTTCTTCTCATACGAGTTTCGTGCTCCTGCGTGCCTGCCCAAGATTTCCATGTCACGGTCTCAAAGGTGATACATAATACGGTGTAACGAAGGTAGTAGTGAGGTATATACGATAGATTTTTCTTGTAGAAAAAAGGGGAGAAGTTAGAAACAGAAGCATTCCTTGTAAAAGTGTAAACCCGTCATCATCAAATCAACCATCATCTTGTTTAATTATATATCTCTTTCGTTTCTCGTCTCCGTGTCTTCCTCCCCTACAGGACTGCTGAGCATTATGTATTAAAAATATCATATTTATTATATTCTCTTTGATAATCCTGTTTCTTTTGTGGTTCTCTTAGAAAAAATAATCTTGAGCATTTTTCTTCAAATTCTGATAGTGTCGCTCATTTTTTTATTACTCGCCCTCTGGTTTGGCGTTTCTCTTTGAGAAGTTACGCTAAGATAAGAAAAATATCATAACGTTCACTTGTCGTTCGTTGCATGATTGGTTTTTTCTTGAACGTGGACCTATTAATGCTTGCCTTTTTATGCGCTTTTTCTTTGTACCAAAAGACGCATTGTTAAGTAGGGAATGAGATCATCATTGTGTTAATCGAAGGAGTACGAACGAGCATACATTTTTCAAAGTAAATTGTATTGATTCAAGAAACAAAGAGAAACGCTCTCGCGTCGTGGCTGCAATATTATTACTGAGTGTACGCCTCTTCTCATGTCGTGCCATCATCGTGAACGTCTCCCTTTCCTCTCTGTCTCGTTTTGATTTTATTTAAACAAAACGTGGAAAAACTTAGACATAATACCTACACCAAGCATATATTAGGCTTGAATCGTATTATTAACTTTTAATAAAACGTACGACGACTTTTCTACCCTCCAATGATTTTTCTCCGAAAATCTTCCTTTTGGTTTATGACGAAGGGCTAAATGTGGGGGTAAGCTTAAAAGTGTTCAATGAATGCGAAATTGTGGATTGAGCAAATCGATGAAATGGTTTATGGGAATTCGATGGTAATTTTTGGGACAAGAATATTAGCCCTTTTGCGCTAGGCGGTAATAACCCAGAGTGAAATCGCGCTTTGTTTCACTATTTGAACAATATGATTGAATGGAAATGTGTACTTAGCATTTTAAGTGATCTGGCAGACAACTCAAAACAAAGAGATTTTTGTTGAAAATAGGAATTTTTCTGTGACGAAATTGTTGCTTCTTTGTTTTTACAAAACCGAACTAAAGTCCATATTTTGGGTCAAATGGGCTTGATTTAGAAAGCCTTGAGAGCTCCCTCACAATTGAGTCATTCATTTAAAATGGTAAAGCTCCGCAACTTAAATTGAAAACAGATAAAATGACAACGAGCTTTCAACGCTTATTATTTTCCAATCGCCTTTTCACCATTCTTGTAATACTGGTCATTTTGACACTTCTCAAGAAAAAGACCATCACTCTCCCAATGATATTTCGACGTGCGTATTTCAGTTATATCACAATTACACACGGCACACAATTATTATGCTCGTCCAAAACTTTGCTCTGCAACACCGTTGCCACCATCAAATTTCTTACTGGTATTTGCAACATTTCGATGTACATAATCCATCGTCAGAGAGAAAGAGCAGAAGCAACGAAAAACAGTAGAGAAACGTATAGCAAAAAAGGACAACCAACTCGACAACTTTTCACGCCAGACTCTCACATGTCAGGAAATGACCTCGAGCATCAACTCATCTCATTTGAACGAAACTATACACGCTTTTATATACATTATTTGCACAGCCCAACAACAAGTGTCTCCTTCCAAACTTTCCTAGATGGATAAAGTAGATGTAATCGTAACATCATGCAAATAACGACCACGAGTTAGCCAAACTTATGATGGTTTGTAATCATATCTGAGTAAATGGTTTTCCAAGCGAGGAGTCTCTCCAGAAAAAAAAGTCTTCATCGCCTCTAATGATCCACCGATGTTCGCTCTGAGTATCTTGTAGATAATGTTACCATTTGTACTAGCTACACATGTTGTAGCCCTATTAATGGGATGTATAAAGCAATTTGAAACTTTCCTTCTCGAGAAATAAGCTAATAATACGTACACGCTGCGTCTATATTATGTGTTCACGATTGCAACGTGATCCAAATGACTCAGAGCGTTTAAATGAGTACTGTTTTAACACTTTTCCAGGCCAGACATCATAGATTATGGTTTCAGCAACTACAGCTCTTTGCTTTGGTCTCATCATTATCACGTTTTGAAGAAGAGTTTCTCCTCAGCCTTTTGGAAGTGTTAATGGATTTGAAATTTATTTATGTACAAGTCAACAAGATGAATATGTTGTTGGATTTGAATATGTGTGAGGTATATATGATTTGAAAACAATAGTTAGTGGGCCTCGTTTTGTTTCACAAGGAGACACAAAGTGTTAATGATGTGCGTACACTTCCCAACCGTCTGGTCCATCAGAAGAGTATAGATAGAGAGGGAGATAATTGTCAAAAATGTTAAGGAATTATACAAACAAGGGGATTAAAAACGGAGTAGAAAGTCACAAAGTTTAGGCATAATAGATGAATGATGAGTACATAGTTACAACTCTTGTATCATCTTCATCATCACCATTTTTACTCCTCATCGGATACCACCATCAGCTCGGTTTTTTCTTACGTTGTGTGACTTAAGAGCAATTGAAGACGTGTATTAAATGTGCTCACAAGAAGTTTAGGTGTAGGGGATGCGTAAATCGTAATGAAATGTGGCTATTTGGACTGTATAAGGGTTGTGTGTGACTGTTGACTCTTTTCAAGTTGACAACTTGACTCCACATGAGACTCGTCTCATATATCACCTCTTTTTCTTGATTCCCTCTTGGTTGCACACTCCTCTCCTTATCGCGTCTCGTTCTCTTCGTATTTTTATACATGAATGGGCCTTCACTTTTATCGCCAAGCCCATGAAGACATTATGACGGGGTGGAGTAGACTAACATTTTTAAAAGCTTAGTAATACACAGCGGAGAAAGAGTAATGTTGGAAATTTGAAAATTTGTTGAAAACCAACAAGTATATAAAATGGTGCATAGACAACTCCACTTTGTGTGAGAGAGAAAGGGTAAAGCACGCAACAATGCATAATGCTATATATGAGTCACAAAAAATATTATTACTCCTTGCATGCGCCATCCACAAGGTACTAGCAATATAGTACATTTAATACGATGCTTATAAACTGTGTGCGGGATGCTTGTTAAAAAATATATTCAAACACATTTTCTTCAGCCTTGCTTATGTGATCGAACAGGTTTTGTGCATTTTTTTCTCTCTTTTTGTGAACTCTATCCGATCTCTCCGTTTGTCTGGTGGTTCACTACTCATCCCTTCCAAAAAAGTATCGATCTTGGTGTTCTCTCTCTCTCTGAATAACACTCTCAGATAACTATTTAGCAGCACCATTTAAAGAGCGAGAGAACCACTTATCAGTCACTTGGAAAACTACTGTCAGTGAAATATTGCAATGAGGAGTGAGCAATATTGGATGCCACATACCACACGAAGATATAAAAGAGAAGTAAAGAAGATTGTCAAATGATGAAGAAGATGATGATAGGGGTGATGAGACGGTGTGCATTACTGATTATGAAGCTGATTGCTACTCTCTCCAAAAAAATATGTTCTCCTGAGTTTTTTTATTTTTTGCTCGTCTCTCTCTTTCGCAGCTATTTCATTGTCATGTCACACCGGTTTTAAAATGCGAGGGTGAGTAGGTGAATATTTTATATATTTTTTAAAATAAATCGCATCTTGAGTCACTGAGTCAGTAAAGCAAGTCACCAGTGAGTTCTCTGAATAGGTGAAGGGAATACGTAATGTTCATTTTAGCTCATAATTACATAAAGGACATATTAGGCTTTCCTGTAACAGGGAACAGACAACTAGAATTTTCCTTTAGTTCCACAGGAGAAAATGGAAGAATGATGAGCCGGACAAGTTGACACGGATATAAATGAGTTGGGCTTAAAAGCGAAAGTCCATATTAAGGAGAGGATTCCCTCCTGAAAAAAATATTAATGAGCTAGACCTTCCTCATAGATTATGATAGGTGTTGTGAAGATGAATGACGCGTTAAGGATGGTTCAAGCTTGTCCTCGTATTTGGCTATAATGATAACGTGAACAACTTGAAGCACATTTTGAGGAATATAATAAATGCCATGTGCTGCTCCGGCCAAACCTAAAGCCAGCAGCGATTACGCATATTATGCAAATGAGAAGTAGCTGACTTGGCTACCTTTTAAACGGAAAGCTTATTTCGTTAATTAATGGAAAGGAGAAACTCTGTACGGGCTACTAGCGCAATCCAGTTCACTTAAAGACGAGCACAAGTTGAGAGAATGAAATAATATGTTTGCGAGCAATTCACGGTGTATCAACTCTAACATATTTTGTGTTCGCATATTGTAATCATGTATGATCTTTAAACTAATATGTAATTCGTTAATGGGATGCGTAAGTGAGTATGCCCATAAAAGTAAGTCAAGTGTGGACTCTGAAAAAAAAAGAATTTTCATAGACTCGAGTTGAGCCTATCACCATCATCATTGTTGTCGCTATTAGCGTTGTCACTGTTTTTCATCATCACAAGAGCTAAAACGAGATTTGACTAGAGAGAGGAGATGACTGAGATGAGATTCGTGAGCGAAGCACAGTGGAACATGCAAAATGATATGGATCTCCGCAATAAACTTTTTTTCTACATTAATCATGTATGATCTTTAAACTAATATGTAATTCGTTAATGGGATGCGTAAGTGAGTATGCCCATAAAAGTAAGTCAAGTGTGGACTCTGAAAAAAAAAAAAAATTTCATAGACTCGAGTTGAGCCCATCACCATCATCATTGTTGTCGCTATTAGCGTTGTCACTGTTTTTCATCATCATAGCAGCTAAAACGAGATTTGACTAGAGAGAGGAGATGACTGAGATGAGATTCGTGAGCGAAGCACAGTGGAACATGCAAAATGATATGGATCTCCGCAATAAACTTTTTTCTACAACATTATTCAAATCTTGGACACGCAAAGGTTGGGCACGGCTCAAGCAACAGCCAGAGAACGGCCACGGAGTCAAGAATGTGTTTTTCTCATCTCCGACAAGAATGAATCAAAGAAGCTTGTTCATGCGTCACATTCACAAAAAACATAACGCTCTGAGATGTACTGGGAACCCGTTTCCATTCTTTGTGGTGACTGTGATAAATGTTTCGACTCACGCGGACATGCCAATGACGAAATAGGAATCAAAGGAATGTGTATTCGATATTTGGGTGCTTGTAGCCTGTGTACTGATCGTGAGTAGCTGAAATTATCTTCATTCTTGGTAATTCCACACTTCCAAATATGAGTCAAAAACGTAAGCCATGTGACCTGCATTCCCATACCTTATGAACTTTTTTTTAGTAATTAAGTATGAGTAGAGCGGATTTTTGGAGCATGAGTAAGAAAACAGGAAAACTCCAGAGATTTCAGGTGAGCACGTATCATTCACCCAAAAAACCAAAAAACTTACTCACGTTCTGAGAATAAAGTGGAGCATAATTTAAGCTGTCTTGCTGAGAGTAAAAAGTCGTAAGTACGCAAATTCGCTATTTACTCAAGCCCATGTGCGTAACAAATACTTCCGTTTGCACGAGGGAAGTACATTAGTGATAAAAAGGTGATGGCATATTATGACGGTGTTCTTCATTCAAATGCTGAGTGAATGAGCATTCGTGTCCTACCTGGTTTGTAACTTGAGGTAAAAATGTGTAATTGTATGTAAAACTATATAACAGCTACTCCTCTATTCCACGAAAACATTACGGTTGTTTTTTAAAATGACATTTTCCAACACATGTGTACCGTTCGCTCCGCGTGGCATACAAAATTTTGTGTGTATTCCTCGAAAAACGATAAGGCTAGCAAATTTTACACTTTATAACAACTCTGACATGTTTTAGTTTTTTCTACTGATATCCTAGAATTCTCATTGTTAGCTATTGTGTACACCATCGAAAATGTGTAATATGCTGTAATAAGCTGAGGAGGGGGCAAGTGATTAAAATACGACAAAATCATAAAAATTAAAGCAGTCCATTAACATAGAAAAGCATTTCTTCATCTCCTGTGTCCAGCGGGGCAACTCCGGCTGCGCAGCATGCGAAAACAGAATAAATATGTGATAAACGAAGGGAAGTCCTACAACAGTTACACACATTTTCATTACAACATTACGCATGGATAATTAGAAGCTGTTTCATATGCACGATTGGGTCACTGAGCTCTAATCGCAGTCGCAGGCTTTTTAGAGCTTCCAGAATAGTAACTTTTCTGAACGACTTATGAGTTCGATACTTATGAGACAAAACGATAAAATTATCTTCCGCAGTGAGCCGAATCGTAAATACTGTTTCGTCTTATTCAAATGCGTCTTCGCCATTATGAATGAATATGTATTACCAATTTGAGCAACCTTGTGAATCTTGTTGGTAATCTTGTGTGTCCATCCAGAACGCAGTTTGCTGTACCTTGGAAAGAGTGATAATTTTTTAAAGACGCTGTCAGCAGAATTAGTTGAAAAGGAGCAAATTAGGTATTATACGACATAGATTTCGGGGAAGCACAAATTGCTCATGAAGCACACACACTTGCTATGTATGACGATGTGTTGTTGTTGATGTATCAAAATGTGAGGCATAACACGAAAAAAAAGTTTGCTCAAGTCTGTCTCGCTGTTGGTTATTGAGAACGAGCTTGAAGATAGCGTACCAAGTATATGACTCTAAGATGCTGTTCTCGTGAAGACCGTGATTTCTTGCGAGTTTTTTTGTACACATTAGCCCGTTGAAGTAAGTGGCTTTGTTGATGATGTCGTAATGAATGGATTCTGGATGGGTGTAGCGAGTAAACAATAAAATTTCAATGCGTCATTGCAAAGCTTGTTTCATTATTTTCAAACGTAGTCATTCTCCTTCCCTTTATTACTCAAGAATGCAGCCGACACTTCGTTATCATCGTCTCCATCTTTGAACGATTTCTCACTATCAGGATACGCTGGCAATGGGGACGACGAGAGCCTGCCTTCTGGAGACTTTTTCCTCAACTGAACCTTGATGCCGCCGCACACCTCTCCGAATCGGATCGTGTTGATGTTCCCATTCAACCTCTTCAAAATGAACCAGTCCGGGTACGTGACGCGCTTCAAGCAGTAGTCCAAATCATCTCGGTGTCTAGGATCTGTTCTTCGGCGAAGTAGAAAGTTGCGGACTCCAGGAAAAGCGACAATAACAAGTCGGTAGACAAGTGCCAAGATTCCGATGCATCCAAGAATGATGAACCAGAACCTATTCAGACACAGAGGGATGCATACAAATGTTGTTAAAATGTGGAACACATTTCCCGTTGAAATCTCGCTACTCACTACACTCACACCTCTCCAAGTTTATGGGCACATGGTTTTTCCTACGACTGGTTTTCCCTATCGGAAGAAGCATATATCACGAGAGAGGAAAAGCGGAAAGGATGATACAACACGACTCATCATTTTTATGTTAAACGTCACTGCTTTCAGAAGTATAAAAAACTTCCTCTGGAAGTACAGATTGTCTTGACTCTGGCAAAGCGAATTTGAGTAGCAGATAAATCTTCAAACTTGGCTACCGGCTAATTAGCTCTCTTGAAATGGCTTACTATACATGCATACTGATATATCGTTGAACCCTCACTGTTTTTGCAACAGAGAAAACAAAATAGGCGAGAGGCACGCTTTGTCAGTCAACTCACTGAATTTACACAACATTTCAAGAATACCACTCGCACCACTGGAATAAAATCTCATTCTTCTGCTTTATGAAACATAACCCTTTTTCTTACTCCTTTCGGAGAGACCGACAAAACAAGAAAATTGAAACAAGTGACTTAACACTTGACTCGAGCCGATATGAATATAGCTATAGAAAGAATGTTAGTTTTGTAGTTCTCTCTCGACTGCTTACAACTTAATCTATTTTTGTCCAACTTTTTGTTCTTCAAACTTTCCAGCGTGGCATACTTGTTATTTCTACCGTTCATCTGAAGGCTTGACAAAAAGAGAGACAAGGGAATCTTGGAAAAGTCCCATTTTCCCTGTGCATCTTTGGCTAATCTTTTTACGCTCTTTCCAGTAGTGCGTAACTGCGTGAGCTGCTCTCAGAGTGCTTCGTATCACGCTTTGGAGATACATCATTTCGGAATCCTTACGTAATGGAAACCAGATCACACGTTCCTCCACTCTTTGCTCAAGCGAGACAAATAAAGATACAATGATAATGGGAAACAGTCGTTGTGGAAGGAAATGTACACTTTGAGCCACGACAAGAATTCGTGTCTCCAGCAGCTCAAGCGTTATCATATAAGGATGAACAGGTTTACACTTTACTTTCCATTTCACGAGTTTGTCTCTCTCTCTGATAATATACCAAATCCTCCTCGCATTTCCTATTTGTGTTTGTACGATGTGTGCACATGAACGATTATCTTTGCTTACAAGGCACACCTGAACCACGCGGATTTCGAGATTTGTGCTCATGTACATTGCTTGCGTTTCGGTTAGAACAAAAACACATCGTGCTGCAATTATGCCTACGAAGGCATGAATACAGTCCAAATTCCAGTCATTTTCACTTTTTCACACTGTCAACAATTGTCAAGTGAAAATGACAGTTGGTTGAGGGAAAATATTTGCTAGCATCGATTATGGATATTGCATCGGTTCGGGAATGCTTTGTTCTGGCAAGCAACACGATACTCTTTTTCGAGGGAAAGGGGAGAGTGTAAAGAGAAGCTAAAAGGGTTTGAACGAAATTCCCAAATTAGCTTGCAAAGGCGTCACTTTGTTCCTTAACTCCTTATAATTAATCCTGCGGCACGTAGAGTTCAAGCCTTTATTTTACGCACGTCGAGACACTAATGCTGATTGCAGATTGCATAGTTTTTCGCAGGAAGCGTGTGGCGAGAGAAAAGCATTTACGCAATGTACACGATTTCATCCTTATTTGAAGCGGAAAGAATGTTTGCTATTTAAATGGAAAAAAGCTTTTTGCGTCAACGTCGCAATTCCTGGCATGTTAACGATCTGAAGCGCAGTTAAAGCGATGGTGGATAATATAATTTGAGATAATGATGATATTGCGTATAAGACCTTGAGACGAGGAGCAGTAAAGATTGTATTTTTAAATTCNATGTTGATGGCGAGGACGCACATGATATCGTAGCGTATAAGACCTTGAGACGAGGAGCAGTAAAGATTGTATTTTTAAATTCGTCATATTATCTCTTTCTCCATTTTGTACTTGTGTAGCTCGAGGATGAGAGCTGATTCGCATGTAAATTACCTCCAGATGGACCGTATTTGTGAAAGTCGCATTTAGTCACTTTTGGAAACACTCTGTCCTGCGGGCTAATGAGTCCTGTTTTATCCGCGAGTTTGTCAAATGCCACCACCTCAGCCCCATAATTAGCGAAATCTCCACTGCCCAGGAAGACGTCCGTGAACCAAAAGTTGAGTCCGAGCACAATCAGATTCAAGCATTCACAAAGAATGTAGCTGACTGCGTAGAAATTATTGTAGCCCATTGTCCCAACAAAATATACTGATGCTCGGCTAATACTCTTTTGCTTCACCTCAGGCTTGGAGTCATCATCCAGGGTAAATTTTGTCTGTTGATTTAAAAGAGAAAATCGTCAATGCTTCAGTACTATTTTCAAGGTTGTCTAGAGAGTAAAGCTTCAAGTTGGTGCAACTAATTATTTATGGAATTCGCGTTTCTAGCTTGAAAGTGCATTTGCAATATTCATACCGCTTGGATTCGCGTCTTAATTTCATATTACGTAAATCCTATATCATTACTTTTCTCGCTTGGATCGCATACTAACCTTTGCCTCTCGCTATCTGCATAAATAATTTTGATTGATGGCGTGATGTGCAGAAGCGATCA
>JAHZMW010000626.1:0-32307 GCA_027743745.1 Alloscopus bannaensis | reverse complement strand
TCCACTCTTACTTTCACACAACTTCTCTGCAGCTGAGGTTCCGTACACACCACGACATAGTCAGAGTCAGCTTACCCAAAACGTTGGTCCTACTTTCGCTTTTCTTTGTACTTTACGTTGTGCCAGGCCACTTTTTATGCTAAAATAGACTCTGTGTGCATACGGCATAATAGTTTTAGTTACTTCCAAAACTTCCTAACCAGTTTACAAGGGTGTCCTCTCCAGGCCTCGAAGAACCATATCTCACGCACACATACAACTGCATTCTTTACAATTGTGCATATACCATACAACAACAGACTTCCCGATATTAAGATGCCTACGGGAAAATAATAAATTTCACTCCCGTAACCATCGTTTGCCAGAGGGGGTCTGGTTTCGCCTTCCTCAAAATGTTCCGTCTACCAAACCGCTCTCGTTGTTTAGTGTCCCCAAAAAAAGTCGCGTTTTTTTTCTTCATCTACCATTTATTTTATATTCAATGCAAGCCTCCGTATCATTTGATATCATCGGTACATTATATAGCCAAAAAAGCTCGGCATAATAGTAAAATAGTTGAATGGATACTTCAAATATTTATTTGGAAAGTGAAAAGTCCAGAGCGAAGCAAAAAGTAGAGATAGAGGAAAAATATTGAACTGTGAGACGAACGCGAAAGATAATATTGTACTCTTAAAAAATACTCGGGGAGACAGGAGAGAAAAGAGAAAGCGAGCCGGATTCTTTTCTTTATGTTTCCTATGTATTTACGGTGTTCGACATTCACGGGGTCGATGAAATCATATCTTTTACTCCACTTTTTCTCCATTTTTTTCTCTGGCTACTTTTCTCCAGTTTTATTCTAACTTCATAGACAGAGTTTTTTTTCAAAGGACAAAAATTGAATGCTGTAATAGTTGAAGTAATGGTTCTCTTATTCACGTCCGCAATATAACGGTTTTTATACATATCCTTTCTTTACTGGGCCACTTTGTTCTCTGCAGTAACTTTTATCAAAACAACTAGTTGGTCACTTTCTCCTATAGACACAACCTACGACTGGTAAATACTCAAAAGTTATTGTCAAAGTACAGAGGGTCATCATCGCGATATGATTTCTTAACTTTATAGCTTCTCCTCGCAATGGATGAATAAACAGCAGTAAAAAAGGAAAGGGAAAGTCGATGTTGATAGGTTAGGGATCAAGTTTTAAGATTTTTTTTCTGCTGATATCAGTGCTCCTCGTAATAGTATGAGGGTGGATGAACTACTTCTGTGATTTTCGAAGATAGTGATGATGACGATGATTTCGCGTAATAGGAGACCTCCACTCTGAAGTATTACTCCACATGGGGTACGCAATAATAATTTAATAGTCAGTTGGAGCGAGTGAGTGACTGAGTAGTGAAAGCAGAAGAAAGGGGAATTAAGGGAGACCCATGTGGAAAGTGAGCTTTATCAAGCTGGATGATCCATCGGAGTCTTTCTATTTCCCCGTTTATCACAAAAACTTTACCAATTACAGCCCATAAACGGTCCTTATGATGCTTGGCTCGTTCTGCGAAAAACTGTGCAGAGAATTAGTTGAATGAATCTTCCCCGTCAAAGAGAAAGCACACTGCACCATGCGCCGACAATGGTGACGGTATTTTTGTTGCGATTCCGGGTTGTAATGCTTTGCTCTACGATTTCCTATACAGATTTGATCCAGACTTTGAGCAGAGTGAAAGTCGTTCTCCGATGTAGAATGTGGTCGGGGACGAGTTGGGAAATTTTTTCGAGAAACATTCCGAGTTTATGTGGCGCTCTCAACAACTTGCCAGCTCATTTTCTTTCTTATTGTCGCAATACATTATGCCTTTTATTGGCTTCCTCGAGTGGAAGTTTGAAAGTAGTCGGGTTCCCTCTTAAAAGACTGATGAGATGATGCTCGTGGTCATAAACAAGAAACAACAACTTCCTAGTCACACTTAAACCCTCTTTTGTTGCTCAATGACAATTCACACAAAGGGAGAGAGAATAAAAATACTGGAATTATTTTGCATGTTTCCTTCCTCCCTTCACTTTCACCATGTTTTTTCGGGCAATGTGTTCGTTTTTCCTTTTGTGGCAAGGTTTATTTTTTTGGTCGTGCATCCCCAAGGATCTCACCGAGAAAGTTGCAGCTTTCAAAGCTGAGCCGAGACGCAGATGATGCAATTCCTCACACAATTTTTAACGAAGCACATCGTTAATCACTGTGTTCTAAAAATTGATTTTTTAGTCCAAATTGTTTTCCATGAGCCACCGCAACTAGAACAATTAAGCTGCTCACATGTTGTGTAACTCAATTTTTAATGCGAACCGGAAGATAAATGTGCTTTAGACATTTCTGCCGGCAAACAAAAGAGAATAGGCTTAGCGTATTTCTGCACAAGTTTTTTTGTAAGACTCAAAAACAGCACCACTTTACGAAGTTTAACACACAAAAAGACCAGTGAAAGCAAGTGTTTCAGTGGCGCTCCTCACCCAAACTGGGGAACGTCGAGGCTTGTTGACTACATTTTGTAGGATCCTGAACCCAAAAGAGCTAAGCTGCACACGCTTTCACTTCTGCTTTCTCCAAGAGTTCCCAAAAGCACAAGGGTTCGCTACGTTGTGACGTGTTTTGGCTAGTGTCTCTTAGTTTTCTCCAGCTTTCCTTTCAGCTGAACGCCCAAACGCTTTTCCGTCTCGTGCAGCACTGAACCAAAAGAGTTTTCTGGAAGAGAGTGAAAATGAAAACACCACACTACTACACTATAATATCTACCGTCTTGACAAAAATAATCTTGGCCGATTTTTTTTTTGGAAACATCTCTTTCAGGAATTGAAGAATGGCGAGTCTGAAAGGGATACCACTGTTAATATTATTGTATTATATTACATTTACCATTCGAGAATCGGGTGGCGCGTCGCGTGCTCTCACATTGAGTGGAAAGCGGAGACGAAAAATAGCACGATGAAAATAGAAAAGCTTCAGTTGAGATGTAGAGATGAAACTTGAGAAAACCGGCAACTTGAGCACTTGTTTTTTCCTCCGTCTCTGACCAAAGTGTGTCTTCGGAGTATGAATGGGCACACGGTGTTTTGCACAGGAAACAAAACGAAGTAAAAAAGAAAGTCTTACACAAAATACGCGTATACGTGTGGGAAAAGCGAAAGCGACGCGCGGCGACATATCTCTCACTTTGGATGTTGGAAAGAAAAAAAAATTCACGGGAAATTTCATACCATATCTCTCTCGTTTCTGTACCTTGAAAGCAATCCACTTCTTTGTCGTCTTGTGATATCTGGAATAAAGCAATGTAGCTGTCACCACTTTTTACATTTGCTCAACTGGCAACCCGCCTCTACCAATGTTGACAGTGAGAACAAGAAAATGGAGAACTTTTTTTACCCAACTAACTCTTTAGTCTTTTCCTAATCATGCATATACACACAGAGAGAAAGTGTGTAAGTTTACTGATGGAATCTATTCATTTTTTTCTGCCTCCAGTCTTTTATAGTTTGAGCCTTATACTTTTGTAGTACTAACATGGTGCTGTACACTTTTTCCTGCTTTCTCCACTTTTCTCCATCATCTCTCCCTTCCGCATCACCTTACTGTTTTCCTTCCTTCCACAGGGATCGTTCAACTTGATCAGAGGGAGATCTTAGCCTGAGAGGATTCCATAAGGATTGAGCCTCGTCCAGGCTCACACACAAGAAAATCAAATGAATTCAAATACGAAAAACATAGAATATTCATATAATGCTTTTTTCCGCCCAAAAAGGCCACCTTCCGAGTTTGTGCAAGTGGAGTTATCTTTTTCGTTGGAGAGAGCGTATTTTATGGGTTTGCATAACCATAAGTGTTAAAGTGAACGGGGATGCGGAGAAAACAGGAAAAAATTGTTGGAAAGACCTCATGACTTCCCGGTACCTATCTATCATGTGGCTGAGACTGGTTTTGGATTCAAAATATGGAAAAGTGGAGCCTTCGTTGGATTGCCACAGCTGCCAACCAGCAGCCGCACATGTAGGGCTTTTACTTCCCACGAAAATGTTCAATCATCAAACGATGAAGACGTGAGGAAATGGTTGAGTGATGAGGAATAGAGAAAGTGAAATGTCAGTACAATATGTGCTACAAGGCTACGTCGGCGGGATGGAGGCTGTCTAATATATATTTTGTTGGATCCCGATCTCACGAGTATTGATTGAAAATCACAAGAATCCACAGCATCAAAAGGGGATTACTATTCAAAACTTGAATCACTTTCGCGGTCTTCTGTCTAATATATATTTTGTTGGATCCCGATCTCACGAGTATTGATTGAAAATCACAAGAATCCACAGCATCAAAAGGGGATTACTATTCAAAACTTGAATCAATTTCGCGGTCTTCAAAAATTTGTCGGTACAGTACACAATTTCTACCAGGAGTAGGTACGTGGTGGACTATTGTTTAACATTGAGAGTCCTACGAATTCGGCCATCGACAAATTTAAGTATTTTTTTTGAAATTTTGATTAATAAAATTCAACAATTTCAATCACTAATTAGAATTGCCAACACATCGTTCTAAGTCATTTAAATTATGAGCCTTCCAGCCAGTGTTTAAACATTTAGAGTCGTAACAATGTCTAACGTGATTTTTGTGCCGATAGGCACACCCACAGACATCTTGTGTAGCTGTCTGTCTATTTGAAAATGTTTCGACTTGCTCTGAGACTATTGATTGGTAAGTGGTTTCACAACATGTGTATAGACTCTAACAACGAGCGAACCTTTAACACAATCAGTATGTTTAGTATAATTTATTCTGCAAAACATTTCGGTAGTAAGCACGACGCGCTTGCGTCTCCAATATACGAAATATATGAGTGTATATAAACGTGCTCAGCCTTTGATCACTTGCAGCCGAGTCGCCTGAGCAAATATCTTGAATTCCAGTAGTTTTTACTTTTCCTTAATTTTCTGAGGAAAGTGCACATTCCGCAATTCTCGCACATTATTCAGACTTTTTGCGAGTCTAATGACGCATTTAATCTTTTGACTTTTCTCGAATAACTGCTGACACAAGTCTTTCCACTCTAGAAGAAAACTAGTACAATGTAAATGTAATGACTTCCATTTGCTCTATATCGGCCCCAGTCCCTCGGGATTTGCTGCTATTTTTGTGTAGGAGAAAGTGTTACCAATTTTTGTGCGAGCAAATTTTACACTGCGAGAAAAGCAAATGTTATGCCACTTTCTCCACAAACCGCTGCACCACAGTGAAGTGTGTAGATTGCGGATTAAGTTCGACCATAAATAGGCTAGATTCATTACAAAAGATGAGTTACGAGCTTCTCAGAAAAAAAAAGTATTAGTGGGTCCTCGTGTGGCTTGTTAGCGCAGCAGTTTTCTGTGTAGTGCTATAATTCTTGGTAAAAGTCAGAGAGATCATCGTCCTTCATTACAGCCTGTTCCGTTTGTTTCGGGCGTCGATTTCAAAAGCAGTGAAAAAAGAAATAAAAGCTTATGACAAAGGTAGATTCTCCAGATCAAAGCTTTCCCCACCACACCAATAATAAAGGACTACGACGTGGTCACACTTTCACCGAAAAAAAATAAAATGAAGCGCAGCATGGAGAAAACTAATGGTTTCATCAACACCCTGACGCTTTATTTCCCATTTCCAATTTTCATACGAGGCTCTCAGATAAGGATCTTAAAAGCATTGAAAAGCACGACGATAAGATCAATTTGGGACGAACGTAACTTTGTCAAAGAACACCCGTTCCCATTCTTCACCTTTACGACTTTTCAGGGCTCTATAAAACCTGAGTTGCTCTCTTCCTTTCTCTTGTACTTTTCTCCTCAGGACACGACTCATACTTGGAACCTCCTTGTTATTTCCTCTTGTACTTAACTGGAATAATGAAAAAGACCAGGGGGCAGTGTAACAGTTGTAGTCTTCTACTCGAAAAAACTCCATGTTCCAAGAGTGAAAATCATACATTCCACACGGTCAGCTATACTCGGAGAGAAAGTGTGAGGAGAAAGTAAAGAAAAAAACAAACTACACAGATGTGCCCAGGAATGAAAGAGATACATGGAGGAAGGGAGTAGAAAAAAACAGGGAAAGAAATGAATCCTATACCTTGTACATGTGTATACTCACACCGATTCCATCGGGAAAGGTCACAGCTTGGAACAACCATGTTAGCAAAGACCTTTTTTGTAACAATCCATTCATTCATCTCGCTTTTTTACTCTAACTTTCCCTCTCTCCACAACTCAACTTGCCTATCACGGAGAAACTACTTTTCTCCCAGAATCGTTTCATCGTCGTATTGTGGCACTATATAACTTTCATTGTGCGCTGAGTGAGAATCTCATTTCAACTTTCATTTCAATCCCTCAAGCGTCCGCAATCAAATTTATTTCCTCATCTCACAAGTCAGCTGGCTTGTTCGTCCTTTCACAAAAAACGACGGTCACACATACACACTTTCTCCACAATCTCACGCATCGGGTGTATATGTGTAAAGGTGGAGAAAGTTGAGATATTTTTGCTGAATGTTAGTCGACAAGACTCGCGCCGTATCTCCTTTTTTATTTTCTCTAAAAACACGTATGAAGCTGATTGCAGATTTTGAGTTACAGCTAAACTTCATGTATTCATGTTCTCTCTGCTTTCACCAAGTTAACTAATCAGATGAGCTAAAAATCACGGACGAACACTAAACATAATGTAGAGGCAGGTACCACTAAAAAATTAGGACTTGCTTCAAGATTGCAAAATGAAATTCATCATTCAGAGATAGTGGTGAGAAGCACGGTGACATATTATCTGCATACATAATTCTGCCGTGATTGCTCCAAGTAATGAGAGTGAAAGCAGATATTTCTGGTGATGTAACTTTCAAAGGGCTTTTCATCACTGAAATTAATATTCTCGAGTATGATTCCCAGGGAAGAATCGAATAATGCCATTATCTCTCACGAGATTGGAGAAAGCACAACACAAAAAGAGGACTACGGTTATGACAGGGTAAGGCGGCTCTTGTCTTGAGAAAACCCAACTTTTCTCACTTTCACAACACCTCCGTCGTTTGTCACAGAGTGAAAGCGAGGAGAGAAAAGAAAATTTTGAGCAATTTGTGAAGGAACGTGAAAAGATTCAAAGGAGTGAAAGAAAGACGCCCGTTTTGCGAAGGTGCGAGACGCGTACATCCAAAAGACTTTGGCTTTCTATACGAACGTGCATTACGTGGATATTGTGTTCCGCTTGAAAATACAAAGTAACACAAGCCCGAGTCACAAGCATTCAAAGTCAGATCGTGGCATGGTTTGTCCTCCTTTTGAATGAAAGATCTTTTGTCATTGTCGTCTTGTGTGACTGCTCTTTCTCCGTCTCTCTTTTCATTTTCTACCATGTCTATTCGCTCAATTACATGCTTTCTTCGGGGTGAAAAGTGTTGAGCGCTGAGGTGATGCCATTGTGTATGTGTGTACACTGACACTACTTTCTCCAACGAGCTCATCACACGCTCTCCTCTCGCCATCAACAGGATTTCCCTTCAGGCTGAAAATTTTACACTTTCGTCTATAATAACGAGCCTATAAACCGCTCACTCTTCACACCCCAGAACTCCGCTACAGTGTTCATTCACATGCTTCCTGTGTCACTATCATAAATTATAAAATTCCCTACATCTCTCCACACTCAACATGCGAAGACGAAGTTTAAACGAAAAACGGGGTTTTCATTACTCGTGAATAACAATGGGGTCCGTACGTGTGTTTGAATACAACGTAAATCTTTACTCAGACTTTCGCTTTGATTATTATTAGCATGAGAAAGCCGGAACAAAAATAGAAGCAAAACTTTCACCTCGCACCGATTTTATAAAATGAATACAGAGACAACCCATTATCCTCTAAATCATTATCGTCAACTCTCTCTTCTCTAAAGATCATTATGACTTGAAAAGCATTTGTTGATGATTCTCTAATGTCGGCTTATTTGGCTTGACTTGCTCCAATTCGGAGAACAATAGACTTTATTATGACGAACTGCTCAAATTGGGGCACACGTGTGAGCTCATCATCGGCCAATTTGGGCTTAAATTGTGATAAATGAAGTAAATACTTTGCTTTGCCAAGATGGATCATTAGCAGTGACTAATTATATTTGAGGAACTTAACCGCGCGTGGGGAGTTTTATTGTGGGAGTAATCCTATTATCGGGCCAATTAGTCGTTTTATGAGAAAGTTGAAGAATTGATTTTTCAGCTAAGCTGTGGGCGATTTGATTTGATACACCATTCATCTGTGTATTACGTGTTAATTTAAGAGTCTCCCGAGTACTATTTACAAACTTCACTCATTCCATAAGAAAATTTAATGTTGACGTGTGTATCTCAGAATCTATACTATAAGTGACTGAAAAGGACAATTACCCTGACTTATGCTTTGTCTTCTCAACATAAAAGGCGGGCTGATGTGCTCCGTGAATATTTTAATTACTTTTATCTACAAAATTACGACATCGTGTGAGGGAAAATGTTAATGAACAAAAACCCGGTGAAAAGTAAGACCGCTCGCTTTTACTCATAATCAGAGAGTTTACACGCATCGGTGTAGTGATGCAGGAGAACTGCAGGGAAACTTTGGAAAGTTAGGGTTATCAGGTGAAAGCACGCCGTTTCTCCTCTTTACTGTTAAAACGGTGAAAAGTAAACCCGCTCGCTTTGACTCATAATCAGAGAGTTTACACGCATCGGTGTAGTGATGCAGGAGAACTGCAGGGAAACTTTGGAAAGTTAGGGTTATCAGGTGAAAGCACGCCGTTTCTCCTCTTTACTGTGTAGCTAATGGGGGAAAACTTTTGTCTAAATCGGAACCACTTTTACACCCTCTCCATATAAAGTCTATATGGAAAACCTTAAAATTGTATAAGGCTACGCTCTCTGAGTGCACAACATGAAAGTAACAATTTCTCCCTGACCTGTCATGACTCACTACTTTAATTTCGTTCCCCCTTCACATCAATAAATAACGTCGAGTCGGTAAAACAATATGCAACAATTTAATTTTTTTAAAAGGAGAAACGGCACACTCCTCCACTCAAAGTAATGCGGAGTAAAAGAAAAAGAGGAGAAAGCACTCAGTATTTTTTTTCTTTTCTTCGTCAATTAGAAGAAGCGCGATTTTCTCAGACTTGTGTGCATTAGAGGAGGCAGTATGTGAGAGCGTACCACGATCATCAAATGCCACTCTGTAGTCACCATATTTACGTACATTTTTGTGAAGTGGGCACATTTCCACTTTCTCCCTTCGTTAGCACCAGTAGTGCTGAGGCGAAGTTGAGAGCGGGGGAAGAAGCAGTCATAAAAATAATGGGATGTGCATTGTGCATAATGTCAATGGGGACTGGTAACAATGCACAATCTTAACAATTTCCCTTTCTGATGTTTTCATACTTTACATAATGCTCAAGGTGAATTTCTTTTTTTGTTCTTCACTTTCCTTTTTCGAAAATGGCTTTTTATTAGTGAGTCCAGAGTTCGGGAAGCGAAGAAAAATGGTAGCCATATGTGTAAAAAGCATTTTGTATTAACTGGCTTTCAACAATAAAAGAGTAAAAGCCAGATACGCGCACTTACGCATTCTGCATTAAAATCTATTATATGAAAACATCCGTTGTTCGTTTATTTTCTTGAATAAAAAGTTCCCACTCCGAGTGCGTTGTGGCCCCGGCGAGAATTTTATTGAATTTCGCTTACTTGTTACGCATGATGAATACACAAATGAAATGGAAATCTCATCTTGATGCTTATAAATGGTATCCAGTAAGAAATTTTGTTATGAATTTTGTACGTCTGATATTGGGCAAAGACAAAAAAACATAACAAACAAGGTACAAGTTTAAGCAAATTATAGCATTTTATGAGTTTTCTGTGACCAAGAACCCTGACCTCATTTTTATACTGCTAATTGAGCGGTACAAACTCGTTGCAACTGCAGTTACAAATAACTGTTATTACGTTTATTTTTTCCAATCTTTATTATGTCTACATCGCATCGATTATTGGGGAACGACTCGAGAAAGGTTATAATTGGGAGCCGAACCTTCAAGCTAATTTCTGCGACCGTGTCCCAGTGAGCCTTATCTGAGCTGGCATCGAGGTCCTGAGAATTCTGTAGGGAAATTTGGTTCGTGGGATGATCCCAGCGTTGCACCTTTCGATATGGATCAAATGGGATTCGTAGTGTGCTCCCAGGAGGCGCTTCCAAAAACGGTGGTCTGCGACTTGCTTTGTCCTGTTGTAAAGAAAAAAGTGGAACTTTCAGACTGAAAAAAAACTTTTTACATATTATTTGTTGTTGGTGTTTGTGTAAAAGTACCATCTTTTCTTAATGGCATCCGTGAATGTGTCCGCAACTGTTAAATGCATAAAATGGAACATTCGGTAGCTCTCTCTAAACTCTGGGAAGCACACCGAGTGGGTCATTTCTAAAACTTTGAAAACCACATCCACAATTGGGTCTGCTTTCATGAGTCTAAACTCGTACTCAGGACGGGTGCAAATGTAAGTTGTGCAATTGCCCACTGCAAACACCTTCAAACAATAAAAATGCATGAATGCAACTCAATTCAATATTTATTTTTTGTAAAAACGCAACGATTACCGTTTCTCTGCAAGAATCTGTGAGAAGAGGTTCTGGCTGTGCATTCAAAGAGCAATTATTCAAAAGTCGCATAATCCACTTGTGATGTTTTTTCTTCAAGTATTCCCTTCTGTCAGTTGCCGTCTTCCAGTGAATGAAGGAGTAGAGGTGGTACACGTTTTGTAAAAACTGTGGCGGCACCTCCGGACAGACTTTCGAATATATTCCAAACATCGTGCTGAGTTGGTCGAAGCCATACTTGGGCAGGTGAGGTGGTACTTTGGAGTTGTGGACCCCTCTATTAATTAATTCCATGAGCATGAATTCATTTTGCTTCTCGACGGACATGGAATCATCCCCTGAAATCATTGGGGGTGGTTTTGCAGAAGTGTTTGGGAATATTGTGGAGGAAGAGTTGACACAAGTTGGCTTGTAGTTCGCGAGGTCCGAGGCTGTCAATAGAAATTTAAGTACTTCATTCAAGGCTGAGCAATGCATTTATACAATACGAGAGAAACTTACGTTTGGTGCACACTCCCATCATTTTCAGGGCAAATGCTGACAAACTGGCGTTTTGACCGGTGGCAAGCCGGAGAGAGCTTCCTAAAATTAAAAGAAACCCATTATTTAGCGATTTTTACAACTGAAATGATTAGTGTTCAAAAGCAAAAATGTGAAATTTTTCCTACCGCTCAATAACACCAAAGCGTACAGAGCTAACATTTTAAAAGTACAAACCAAAAAATGTAAAATATAGCGCAATAGCTTATAGTTACACGAGTGAGTATGATGTGTCATTCGTAGTGTCTTTCATCAACTGACGATTTCATTCCTACTTTTCAAGGTCAGCTCATCTTTGTTTTTGTACTGAAAACAATTCGCAATTGTGTTTTAAAATGTTGAAAGGATTTTATTTACTGATAGATTGCAATACAGTACAATAATATATACAATAATACGGAATACAATCAATTAAATCCTTCGTTTTATTGAAGATGGATTAATTATTATTAATTATGAAGTTCAATGAAGTAAAACACTAGTGTGAACTAAGGATAAAATATCAGTATCAGTGTTATGGTATCATCCATGTTAGACACTGCGGAAAGCGCCGTTATTCTTGACTGATTTAGATTTCAAATATTGAAACTGAAAGAAATGGAATCAGTCAAACCTTAGATTACAGAAGGGCCTTCCAAAATATCGTCAGTATTGTCGGTCAGATTTTCACTATGGAACTCAGCTACGAATGCCAACCATCTCGTGTCCACCGACACTCCTTCCGTTTCTTTAGACCTAGCTGGCGACTCACTCCCAAAAGTTGGAGAGAGGTTCAACCCATATTCACCCCTCTGGACACTGTCCGCTGTGTCCCTGCTTGCGATATGAAATTCTCCGGTTTTGGCTCCACTCAACCTCGTCACTACCCCAAGCATCACCTTCAGAGTTTGACAGCAATGCGAGTTTTACGAACCGTTTTCTCAATTACCTTTTATAATGCACGCTCTAGCTGGTCACTACGTAAGAATATGCAAAATCCACCAATCTCAATCCTCGAAGCCTGATCAGCAATTGTTGGTATTTTAAGGAGGCACAACTCATCAAAAACTTGTGGACGACGATGGTCTCGAATTATTTCGATCGACAATAGTACCTCTCGGACATTTGCATCGTAGACTGTTTGATTTTGTCAAGAAAAGCGATTCAGGTTTTTTGGTGTTGGTCAGAGACGCATTGGGATCCACTGTGATAAGAATGGTTTGCCAAACCTCAAACTTCAAGGGTGTCGAATCTGAAGTAAGTTTAAAAAGTTTTCCGCAAAGCACTTATGATTGCAGCATCCCTCAAAACTTTTAATTCTGTCGCTTCCCCCTCAATTTGTAATGCTGAACGCGTTAAAAAGCGAATTGATGCATAGAAATGGATTCCTCTGGATTGTGTATTTGCAAAATGTGCACGCATGTATGACTAGTATCAGAAGCTACAAATCAGAGAAAGTGGGTATTCATGTTCTGTGTTTCCCCAAAATTGTCAGTGAACAAATACTAAAAAAACTTGTGTAGCATACCTACCCAAATGCACGATCATTTATTCGCTAGACACGACGGCTTTAACCATTCATGTGTGACATAAATGATATGACAGGAAATGGAAGTTTTCTTAGCAAATCCTAATCTTTCCATTGGGAAAGTTGTCAAACTTCATGCGGTCTTCAAGGAGTACACAGTTTCCGACGAAAAAGACGATGAAATGTACAATATCCGTATTTCCTCTTCTGTGAAAGGTACATTATACCACAAATGCAGACATATACTGTTTTGTTAATCTGTCACAAAAATATGATTCTCAGGAGATGAACTGTGTATTAAGCAAACAATCATCGTTCCTCATCGCGTCTCCTTTCTTTTCCAGAGAAATCCTGTGCAGTGACAACATTCGTCGTGAGAGACATAAAGATGCAGCGAGTAATCGGAACGATCAAGTGTTCTAGACGGACGTTTGCGAGATGTGTTCCGAAGTGTTGCCTGAGCCTAGGACCATTTGGAGTTTGGTTTCCCCCAACATTGCCGCTAACCCATAAGGCTTTGTTGTTGGCTGCTTCATTCTGTATTGTGAGTATTGTATATTTATGCGTGCGATTAATCAAGATGTTTCTGGTTACGAACAGATTGAAGTAGCGTAAACGTGTCACTTCATAGGCTGAACGAAGTTTATTGGAGGTGGAAAAATGTCCAGGTTGATAGTTGTGGTGGCGAGAGGTGTCCTCATTTACCTTGTCGCTTTCAATATGAAGCTTGAAGAATATAAAACCACCGATGTCTTCGTAATTTTGTTTGAGCGTTGTCCTAGGAAATCCTACGTTTTGGAAGTGAAGGATTGAAATAAACTAACAGTTACCGCCAACACGCATTATTTATCTGTTTTCAAAATATGACTTGCACATAAGCCCTCAAATTTTTATTTGGAACATTACTACAACGCAGCAGTCGGAAGTTTTCCGGTTGTGTTTTCTGAAGTTAGTCTGTCGTTTTTCATTTTTGATTGTTCTCCACTTCTAAAGTATGAGTCACAGCGTTCCGACAAGACTAGAATATTCCTCGCGTGCTTCTCCATGCAAATGTGCGTGTCACTGTAGCAAGCATGCCAAATCCGGGAGCTGTGCCAGAAACGCTACAATGACCGAAGCTGTGAATACTACAAACACGGACAAGGAGCAATCAAAGAATCCTTTTCGCAAAAGCGACGACAGTCCCGACAGGCACCCAGCTGCAACGGCATACTTTTCGAAATCCTTCCTGCACGTGAAGCACATGGTGAGGAATATGAGAGCTCGTTGGGAGTCATTTGCAGATGATGAGGGCGATGAAGGTGAGTGCGTTTGTTACAATCGGCCGGCACCTCCACGTAAATATGGGGATATGGCAAAAATTGGTGGGACCCTTCATGGAGAAATCGGTTCGAAGACTCCGAGGACGACAGCTGCATACACGCTGGAGCCTCTGCAACCGAATCCAGAAGATGCCCAGATGAAACAGAAGCCGAACAGACGTTCAGATGATAAGACTCCAGAGAGTTTTAAAAACCTTTCCACGATGCGCCCGAGAAATAATATATTTGAAGCACTCCGTGACGAGAGGCACAAAATGTCTGGCGAGTCATCGAAACCTAGAAATCACGCCTTTAGTGCCACCGCTTCAAATAAGTCAGCGGATCGGAAAAAGCCTACTGGAATTGTCCAGCCGTTAAATAACATTTCTCAGCTACCACGGTTGCATCCCTCAAACCCATTTCTGCCGGACCTTCAGCAGACTCAAAAATCAGGCAAGAAGACGTACACTACGCATGCCACAATTGAGGTGGATGATTCCAGACCAACACGTCCAGTTCAAACTCCAGGGACAGCCAGAGTGAACGATTTTTGGCCTACTGAAGAAGTACAATGGATGCCGGCAGATGATGAAAATTTGAATGAGAGCGATGACAGTACAGTTGATCCATCTTCTCATCCACATTCAATTCAATCCCAGGTTACAACAATACGAAACTCATTTGAGACCGAAGTTTGTAACCTTGTGGAGAAAGTTAAAAAGACCCCGTTTGACTGGAAACGATCGGAATCACCCAATTCACTTCATCAATCCAAGTCATTCGATGATGAGCTTCTTTTTGACGAAGAGAGAATAACAGGGAGACTGGCGGACGGACCAAATTCCGATCCTGGATTTGCCATTGTTGGCGAAAACAGAAGAACGTCGCCTGTCACAGAAATCAATATTCCCGTCCCTCCTGTTCCTCGACCTCACTCAATACAATCCCAAGTTGAAACAGTACGACACTCGTTCGACACTGAAGTTTCAAATATTGTGAAAATCGTTGAAAGAACCTTAATTGACCAAAAACCATCATCAGCATCCCACAACGAAGTCCATGAACCAAAGTCGTCTGGCGATGAGCTTCTTTTAGAACAAGAGCAAGAGAAAGTATCGGGAAGGCTCGCGGAAGGACCTTCCACTTTTAAATTTGACACAACCGTCGACAAAAGCCAAAACGCGAAAGTATTCGATACTTTAGTTACTGCCATCAAAACCAATGGTGATGCTGCTCCTCCTGTCTCTCCAACCTCACCCAGATTTCGGACAGAGGTCACACTGACTTTACAAAACAACGTGGAACACAGCTCCAAAGATTCCTTGGACTACAGAGCGAATCTACGCAAACATTCGCATTCAAATCCACACAAAAGAAGTTCTGCTCCCCATGAATCAAGTGAAGGCTTGATGGCAGTAGCAATTCATTATCCAACCACCGTCCTTCATCAGAACTTGACTAAGGACACGGAGAAAATGAATAAATGCAAAAGAAAGGACGACCAGATTAGAACATACAAAAGACGAAGTTCAGACGAGGATGATGGAACGCCTTTGGAAGAAAAGGAATCAACTTATATCGCTTACATTTCCATTTTTGGTGATGATGATGATGATGACAAGGATGATTGCGACAAGTATAATAACGTCGGCGACATTTCATCATCCCAATCCTTACCCAATGTTTATCCTCATCAGGGTGAACATGATAATCCTTTAAGACCTGAGACGGTTATAAAAAGGGAGTCTTCCATAGACTTGCGTGCAGCCGAAACTCGGAGTTCCATAGCGTTGGGGATGGACGGTCGTGGAATTCGTCGAGCAGTTTTGGAAGATGGAGAACTTCTGAGTCAACTGTCTCAGGAATTTGATAACGTATTTGCTACCCCATCGAACGTTCAAGTGGAGCCAATTGCTCGTTCTGTATCGGTAACAAATACTCATTTAACGGGTGGAAATGAATCCGGTCGAACATCAAAAGGTCGGAATTCACGTGACGACAAAAGAAAAAGCGATTTGCCAGGGCTGAGCAGTATGTATCGACAGAAGCAGTTTCACATTTGTCACAAGTGCCACAAAATCGTTGAGTCAGGTGAGGCAGCCTTCCACTTTTTCAGTGGGCACGACACGGCCTGGCATCGCAACTGCTTTGTGTGCCATGTATGTCAGCAACTGTTGTCGGAAGGAGATCACGGCTTCTTTGACTACAAGCCGTACTGTATGGAGCACTACGCGAGTGTTGCGGATGTTCCGAAATGCTTCAAATGTCATAAACTTATCTACGACTCAACCTACACATCTGCCGCGGGTCATTTCTGGCATCGAGATCATTTCACCTGTCACTCCTGTAAGAAGCCTTTGATGGACACGAGATACATAGTCGCACAAGGCAGAACCCCGTATTGCTTTCACTGTCATGAAACAACCTTTCCGAAGGTAGTACACAAACTTTCTCTCCCAGCTTTCTCTCAGAGTTCTTCTCAAGTTTTTCTTCTTCCGTGTTCAGGTTTGTAGAGCCTGCCAAGCTCGGATTTCGCCTCAGGAACCATATGTCCAGTCCGGAGATGCGTTTTGGCATTCAAACGATGCCTGTCTTCAGTGTTCTACTTGTAAGCGGAGCTTAGTCGGCAGATCCCTACTTTTCAGGAAGGACGGTCACTTATACTGTAACAGATACTGTGCTGTGCGTGAAATCTAAATATTATGATTACAACGTTATTTCTTTGTTTCTACAAAAATATACATGGTAAAAAAGCGTAAAAAGTAAATTCGAGAAACTTTGTCCAAGAAAAAAAACTTCTTATTATTCTCCAGCATGAAATATGAAATTACTTAGTTTTCCGCAGGATCCCGAAGAAAGCTCAGCCGATTTCTGCATTTCGCGGGCAGTGATGGAAGAGGTGAAAAGTTTTTTACTTCAATCCTCTGATGGCAGGAGAAACTCTCTTGCAAACAAGAGTTTTCACAACTTGCTTCCCAATCTTTCTTTTACACAGTATTCCAGGTCAAATGCTCAAGGAGAATTTAGGGGGAAGAAAGCAACAAAAACTTTTGTGTTAAAATCCTCTATTCAGCAAACACTAAGGATCATTAGGGTCTTCCGCCTCAGTTATTGAGACGACACTGTCATACTGGTTTAGCAGAAAAGTTTGTTACACTCTGGGGAAAACTTAATTATTAATTCCACTTTATGTACACATGATTCCACAAGATTTGCCTGGAGACATGCTCCTCCGAGGAGAAACGGTCGACATGCATTTGTTTGTGTCCAAACATTCGTCTTTGTTGTAGTACACGCTCTTTCCTCTCTTGTCCTGAGGAGATGAAGGTTGAGGAGATGAATGTTCTTAAATTCGTTTCGCGAGTTGACGTCTATCCCACATATAGATCATATACGAGGTAACTTTACTGTACTCATCTTCATGTTCTTAGGCTCATTTGGGCCTTGGCCCAGATAAAAGCTATAAAGTCGAGTGCTCTTTCAGAGAAAGCGTGTGTGTGTGCATCTTTGATAGGTATTCAGACAGTACAGATGTACCTACAGGTTTGTAGGAACTCCATTTATCATGTCGAATGTCACAGAATATAATATGTGGAGTTCGCACTAAAAATTTCCTCCCACAGAGCTTCTATCCGGAGTCGTGTGTCTTCAGGCTGATCATCGAACAAGTGAGTGTAGCACAATATCTTATAGTGTTTGGGGTAAATATTATGATTTCATCTCATCGCCGAGTCCCTTGTAAAAGTTGTACGTATCATCCTCACGGAGAGAGAGCTATCACACCGAAAAAGTATTGCTTTTCCCTCGATTGGACGTCCGGAATGCTGAAACTACAAGTCTTCATTCTTCATCAGGAGAGAGCATTCCCACAAATATGATCGCGTGACATGAAAGCATTCTAATAGTAGTATCTCTGCGGTTTTTTTTTCGATGCACACAACGGAATGCATCATTTTGTACAATGGAATTCTCAAAGGAATGTTTCCCTTTTTATCTCTCCTATCCCTTGTACTATAGAGGTAATCAACAGTAATACTCAAACTGTGACAAATGTAATGCGTCTCTCGTTTTTCAATCGTTTATTCACTCCGTATATCTAGTAGCTCTATATAATTCATCTTGAGTGATATTGAGCATAGGAAAAAATCCTCCTCACGTAGGCAATCAAAAAGTACTCAGTGCCCTGAGAGAGATAACATTCCAACGTTTGTGTGATCCATTTTTTATTCTTTTGTGGCTAACGTTCGAAATATTATGTTGAAATCCTCTCAGATCTGTATCGTGTGTCTTTTTGACTAAAAGCATTTTATACGTTCAGAGTTCAGTATCGTTACAAAAAGAGAAAAATGATTGTATCACTTTTATGGTCCATTGTGTAGCCATTGAAATGCATTTCGAGGAGCTCACTTTGTTCGTTGGCTCGATGGCAGTAATTGATTCGTTGAGTTGCTCCACACCAGTATACAATATAATAGAAGCATTATATGAATTTGATAGAATACTCAGCGCAATCAGTCTATATCAACATAACGTCTCCATCTCACTTGACGGATGGAATAAAGCCGTTTGATTTGTGATTACAAGACCTACACTCTACTAACTATATATCACGCCCTTAAAAACGTATAGATATGTATTAAATGCCTCAATTCCCTTCCCTATTATTTCCGATTGCTCCGTTGAGACTATAATGATATCATGAGTCGTTTCTTTTATTATTAATAGAAAATCAGAAACATACTTTCACTCAATACAAACATTACGAGAAGTTATTGGGGACAATTGAAACTATTCGAGGAGTATTTACAACATAAAGCTAAACTTGGCAGAATGTGAGCATCACAAAAAAGTCACAAGAGACTGGTGAGTTCCGTTGAGAATTTAAGTCTAATACAGGATACAATTACGTGATTTCATGTGTTCAAGGCTTGATGATGATGGTATAATGTCAATCTATATACTCAATATAATTATTGTAAGCTACATATCTCTGGACATAGAACGTATTTTCTAGCCGTAATATCCTCCTCATTCACTTGATACAAGACTAATCTGACAGTTGGGGAATAACATGAGAAAGAGAAAGCTCGGTTTTTCAGAAATTTCCCGTCTTCTCTTCCCCCTTTTACTGAGGCTGTATAAATGTACAGAATTTCGCGAGGAAAGACAAAGAGAGCATTCATCACGTTCCTTGTGTGCACCCCATTGCCATTTGGTGGGAGTCTTGTTAAATGCTCGAAGAAGTATTGGAAAGCCGAGTAGATCAGACTTTGACAAATTATCTCTCGTTCCAAGCAAGAGCCTTCCATTCATAACGTATTTATATTGTACTTATTTTGAAAAAAACATCTCTCCCTCCTTCCTGTATAGACGGCATGTTTTTCGCAAGAATAAAGGCTGGAGAAAGACTCGAGTCACTTTGCAGTGCTCATACTTTCTCTCTCACTTTCTCTGCTGACGACGAGAGACATGTGATTGACGATAGTTTATGGAATGCTATTCATATATTTGCAGTGAAATGAAAGCTTTGTTTGGACACAAATAAAAATCCTCCAGCTTTCATTCCCTCTCAGCTCACTTAAGCTTTATTTGGATTTCGGTGGAAATGTAGAAATAACAAAGGAGGCTGATATTTTCATCCTAAAAGTGTTTACAACTTCATGCCGTGCCGCCATGAGTTATACAGTTTGTGACAGAGAATGATTTTTCACTCTTTTCACATTTGTGTGAAGGAAACGGTACGAGTACGAGATACGGGGCCTGGAGTTGTGCGGATAAAGTATTACAGTATGTAGGTTCCTTTTTTGCACAAAAGCTTTTAAGGGAGTCATCTTTCAGACTCAAAATCCGCACCAAGCTGAATATGCATTTTTGTGGGAAAGATTTTTCAGAATGCCGATTCTGGTCATTTAAGATTTCAGCACGGTTTCTGCACACGTCCACCTCAAATCATCGTGGTTTCAATGTAAACCCAGAGAAAAGGGTGATACAATGCGAATGCAACAACTGCGGAAAATTGTGTCTACGAACTGGATGCGTCGGGAGAAGGTTGACTGTGAACTCTGTCGCAGAGGAATCCAACTTTCCGGGGTTGATCTTGAAGTAGAACCGAGTCACGTCCCAAGATGTCGGTGAAATGGTGCTGCATTTTCTGAGCGGTTTCGTGGCTCAATCGTCTCAGAAAGCCTCTAACTCTGGAAGAGTTCTTGTGGACAGGTTGCTAGAAAAGTGGGAATTCTTCTCACGTACTCTGTTCTAGAATGAGAGGAAACATGAAGCTGGTATTTCACTGGAATTCATAGTGCCCCATTATTAGTAATTCGTGCTTCCATCTTATTCCTATGCTCCGTGTGGACCTATTCCTATTCTGACTCATTTATTCCACCAGAGTTTAATTGTTTGAGTCAAATTATCGCCTATACTGCTCAGGTGAATGCAGAACTCGCATTGTCAATTTTTCCAGTCTTGAGTTTTTGTTCATGTACGCAAAGAGGAATACGTTGCAATGAAATCCTTGCCGGCATCGATAAGTAAAAAACTAAAGGTTCTTAAAAGTAATGAAACATTCAGCCGACATTCTTCTTGATCCCAGATTTACACAGTTTTGCGATAAACGACATTGAAAGATTTATACCTTCATCCTAACGCCTACCGCTGTGACAATGACAGGCGGACCGGGTAGTAGTTCACTGCAGCAGTCGAATTGCGAATTCACATGAAACTTTTACAAGTTCACTGTACAGTATTACAATCATAATAAAAATATTCTTACGCCTGTATACACTACTTTTACAATCGAATCTTACACGTGAGGTCATTCAGTTGTATTTTTAGGATTTATACTTTATTTAATGCCTAAAAGGCTCGTTACCACCCTCCATTGGCTAGCGTCCTTGAAAACTGTTCCTTCCCCCTAAACCTGAGTTCATGAGAATATATACGTAACACGATTTCACACGAGTTTTGTATCTACTCGTTTATATCCTACTGTTTCCAACTCATAGAAATTTTTCTGGCAAAACTTTATAGCACATAAAGGCTCCTTCAGTGCACCACATAAACTTTTCAAACTTTTCGAAGAGTCTCCTGGTCAAGACAGCCGTTAGGCAACCTTTTATTACTGGAGTGGTGAGCACGTTAGAAAATTTCGAGTTCAAATAAGCTTATAGAATCCCTTCGCCAGTAACCGAACTCTAGACATTTTTTGAGATACGAAACCTACTCACCTACTTTTCCCAAGTTTCACAACGTTTTTGCATGATGTACTTGGAGCAGACATCTTCCCAAGAGCTCCAGTCATCCGGACACCACACTGTGTAGCAACACGATATTACTTTAAAAGAGGATGATGATGGTGAGCGTTGCAGAGTGTGTCATAAATTTCAATGTCCTGTGCAATGTGCTCCTTTCTCTCGCATTATTTTCGCTTATACGTTTTCGTTATCACAAAGAGAAACCTGAGCATGCACCACACTCACGATACTGGAAAAAAAAAACTCGCAGAGGAGTTGCAATTTCTATATGCGAAGGTCGTGACGAGAGTTTGCAATAAGTCTTTTATTCTTTCCCTCTGTTTTTGAAGCTTCACCGAACTGAAAGTGAAACATGCTCGTCCTTGTGTGGCTAATACAAGTGCAAGATGTTGGTGCACACAGCAATGCTCCAATATTAAGGTTCAATTTTCCAGTAAATAATCCCTGAAGAATATTTTCATCCAGGGTAATAATGATGTTGTCCTTGCTCTGAGCACCAGTTGGCAGCGGAAAGGAGTAGGTTTCTGTCTGTCGCTCTGGATAATGTTACGAAAAGCACGGAAGGAAGAAATAATGTATGCTCTACCATCCAACTATTCCAACTTCTTGTATCAAGATTTATTTTTTAAAAAAAGTTTTCTCATGAGCACACTTGTTTACAAACACGTCATTATATCATCCTCTGTGCTAAGAGCTTTTAAGGGTTTACAAAATAATATATAGAGAATTTGTGAATGCGAAGAAGTTTAGTATGAAAGCAGAAAAATACATTTCAAAACTTACAGACGAGCCTCATTCCTTAACTAGGTCAAGCACTTGCAACATGGAATAACAGATCCAGAAGTGATACATTTTAGGTGAATGAGAACATTAGAAAAGTCGTTTGTAGCAAAGCAGTATCGCGTATTAGTTCATTAAGGTGGAATGTAAACCAGCAGAAAGTACATTATTGTGGTCAAAAACGAGGGAAATGTAATTACTCTCTTACATGCTATTTGCGAATGTTTCCGACAATAAAAGAGTGTAATAAATGATTGCACTGAGAGAAGATGTAATTTTACGGACTGACAACTGACAGTAATTAAGCGCGTCCATTGTTTTCTGTTTCATTACCCAAACGAGGAAATCTATTATGGGTTTGGCGCTGTTGGACTAACTGCAGAAAAATTACAGGATTTTCGTACATGAGAGAGACAAATGTGTTAGAAATGAGGACCATAATAATGTGTTCTCGACATCTGTAATGTGAGGGAATAAGAGAAGAAAAATGTGCTTCCTCTCCACCACACATGAGGCATGTGTGATGGGAGACAAGCTCATTTCCTGTTGAAAGCTTTTTTAGTCATTTCGTGAACAAAAAACGCATTGCATGAACTAAAATTATTCTCTCCCAGTTATCCTTCGAGAATAATAGCAATTTAGGCACACAAGATGAGAGGCACACAGCAACAAAGATGAGTAGCTTTAATCAACTGTAAGTTACATGTAGATACGAGAGAGAAAGGCAGTTATGCACATTATGTCTCCCAATGGTCCACTAAGCAATCATCCTGGACTCAGGACAGTTCCCATTTTCCATTAAATTTCCGGATTTCCTATCTCCGCTTCTCATCTTTCTTCCTGTGCTCTTTTTTCTGTCGGCTTAATGTAAAAAACTTACTTTTTCCCTGTTTGCTTTCCCTCTTTTTGACAAAATCCCAAGTGAAAGCATGTCGCACAACCGATGATCGTTTAGATGTCTGCGTGACATAGCTGAAATTGAAGACTATCGTAGGAAACACGAACACGACGACATGGATGGCTGGTGCATGCAACTTTTACGAGCAACAACTTGCGCTCATCTAATCTCAACTGCGTGCACGTAGTGAAAGCACGACAAAAACTACATTAAACGAGCATGCATAGTGTGGTACAAAATGACATTGGAAGTTCAACCAGCAGAAAAATCCTTGTGATGAAGACTATTACGTCTTAAACAGTAATGTGGTTCAAACAGTTGGAAAACTCTATCTTAAATCAACGGATGATAACTATCATCACAAGTTAACTATCGTCATAAATGTATATTCCCTAATGCTTAAGAAATCTATATTATGCAGTGTGTAAAAACAAAGATTTAAGTATCATGTATGTAACCACCATAAAAGGACTTTCCGTAATGATGTGTACACATGGCAGCTTATGAGTAGTAATTTCCATCGCCTCGGCTGAAACGGTGATGATGTGACCAAATTGCGCATATTTACTTATAACGGTCGTTTTTAGGAGACGAGACGTTCTGTTCTCCACATTTCTTTGCTTGTCGATCTGATCTCATCGTCTTCCTCAATCTCTTTTGCTCTCTCATCGAGGAGCACTCCATTTGAGTCGTGAATCGTTACGACCTCCATTGTTTTCGTAGTTGATTTCACATTCATCACGGTCTCGAGTTCAACGGGATTTTTGAGGATTCCACAGCGGATGAGAATGTTATTAAGAAGTTCACAAGGCGGAACGAGACCAGCTTTCAAGGCCTCTTTGATCCTGGCTCCTTCCTCGCCTTCTAACGCGACTGGAAATCCATTTATTAGAAGGCGTTCCTCCGTTTCTGAACTTGACTTCTTTTCACACTCCAGCACTTTCACGACTTTCCCAGAGAACACCGCTTCGATCTTCTCTTGGATTTCGGAGTCATCGAGTGGTGGCATTTGTTCCATTGTGGTTCTGTCAAAGTTGGAAGTTCGCTTATGTATACAACTCCGGTGGGTTATCCTGTCAACGAACAAGACTCCGAGTAGAGTTTATGGCCTAGGAGGAAAAAAGAGGAAAAAGTTGTCGTCAATACTATTTTTCTTGTCACCTACTCGAAAACTAAGCCAATTTCATATGCTCTATATAAAACACCTGGCAAACCTCCTATAACATATCACATATGCGATGCAATTTTTCATGTATTTACATCAGAACCTGGTTGCGTATCTGAACAAGCCACTGAAAAGTGGAGAAGCCCAGGTTATTCAAAAAACACATTAACAATATAAATCTACCAGCTTCTCGTTGAGCAAAGAGTTATTAAAGTACGCCTAATTAATCACCATCCCAAGGTTTTTACGTAGGCATTATCCATTTATTTGTATCTAGATGTATACACACTTGAACAACCAGTTCCAATAAATTCTCATTCGTTCTGCTTACACTAATATTTTACTGTCATTTCTCAACGAAGCCAGACGCGTATTTGCTTTCTACTGTTTGTCTATGCGTACATACCGATTAATTTATGCTCCAACGATGGTAAATGGTAAGTAACAACACAATGCGCGCCAACCGTTGCCAACTTCTACGCTCACTTATCAGCAATGCATAGTATAGTCTCTTCTGTCAATGTCTTCAGCTCTTTTTCGATAACACAGTGAAAACTTGCTATATTGCTGTTGTGACACAAGTAAGCGTAAAATTCCACCGTAGTGATTGCATGATTGCACAAGGGAGAAAACTAGCAAACAACTTTCCCTGTGTGAAAAAAAATGTCACAATATAGAAGGAAAGCGAACAGTCCTGCTCGTGTGGTTGCTGGTCGAGTTCTGTTGGAGTCAAACTTTTATGCAATCATCTACTTTCCCCCTTCCTCACTTTGTGTATTTTTCAGGGAATAAACAACTCTCCTCTTCACATACACACAAACAATGATAAAGAAAAGTTGTTACGTACACCATGAAAATGCAGGTTGACATGGACCGGACCGCGTGTGTGTCTATGAAACTGCTTCTCTCGCCTCAGTATAGTATGTGCTTTCTTTGTTGGATACTTTTGCGTACGTGTGTTCTTCGTCGTTTTCAGATGTGAACTAAAGGATGGAGACCAGACGTTAGAATTTTATATAAATAATAGTGTGATTGTATATACACGGACAAAGTACATTTTATACAATACTCGTACTATCACCACAAAAAATGCGAATCAGAACAAGGAAAGAGGTTCGCACAGGCCACACGCGTGTATTTATAAGAAACTCTGCTCTCATATCATTGTGGTTGGTGTTGTACAGAGAACCAGCAGAGAAGAGTTCGGCACACCAGGAGTTTCACAACACACGTCTAGATATCCTCCTGCCACTTCTTCACAGACTGCTAGGAAAGACTGAAGGAAACACAAGCCCCTTTCCTAACTTTTCCCACCAGATTCCCTGTCCGCTTGATTACTACTACGAAGTCAACGCAGCAGCCGTCCAGACTCCATATACGCTTCTGTGGAATTTCTGACGGTGAGACGTTGGTGTGGAAGAAGAAGCCAGACTGTGGACACTCATGCTTGCAAGTAGTGCTATGAACCTGACTAGTAGTTTAACAGCGAATGTTATAAACTGATACCTAATACAAAATGGCGACACATGGTCGGTTGACTGGATAGCGAGGAAGCCATTTGCATGCGCGCTAATCTAACTCTCAGATACCGTGCTTCATGACCTTTAATGGTGTGCCAACGACGCTTAAAGAGCTTAAAGTTAAATTAAATATTAAATATTGTAATTTAATTTGTAATGAGAGTCGGAATAAATTTAAGATGTCCTTTTGAATTACTATGATGAAATACTATGATTACTATATTGAACGGTCAAATCATTGTAAAAAATTAATATCTAAAGAATAACCTTTCAAAAATCCCTTTTTGGATAAAAAGGTCACCGTTTGTATGCAATAAATATTGAAATTTTTTAGTTCCTATGGCAGCGCAAAACAAATGTAAACAAATCTTTGCTACCCAGGTTGCCTGTCAGGTGCGTAGTATTACTTGTTAGTCGAGAAAGTAAAAGTTAGGCCTACGCTTCGCCTTCCCATGTGGTAATATATGTGCCTGGCAATGTGATGCTTATGTTTATTATACAACACGCTGATACGATATCCTTCTATCCGAAGAAAATGCTCATGGGAAATGCAAAAACCCGTGAAGATTGTTTGCGCTGACTTTAATATTCATTCTCAAAGTATTTCAGCATTATCTTAACATTTCGCTCTATATTCATGTTTATTACTTGTTTTTTGGTTTCTCTTTTAGATGGAAAATGGGCCAGGTTGGTACATTCAAGCTTTGTGCGTGGTTCACGCTGTGTACACCATAAAGTGTGCCTTATCTGCACTGAGCTGTCTTAGATTTTTGCCTGTTTTGTTATTACACAACGCACTCAACCTTTCCTATTTATCTACTGGACAGAATAAAAGGAAATCCGGGAAGAAATTGCCGATAAATTCTTTTTTCTAGAAAGGCTACTATTTTAAGGACCACTACTCATGTCAGAATCGTAGTGTTGCGTAAGATTGCTTTCGCAACTGTAATGTTATGCAGTAGGCGCATCGATTTTGAATCAGCGTCGTATTTCCTGAAAGTCAACAACTTCCACTGCACTTTATAGTATAAAGTACTCCGCACAATCCTTTAGATATTTTCTGTAAGATATTTTACTTTTGGGAAAAGTAGTAATAGCACTATATTTGCATAAAGCTTCAGGGAATTAATAGCTGTAACATGAGGAAAGCGTGTCGGACTCTCGGTTTTTTGCATGTTTGCACAATGAAATAGCAGAAGTCGCTCTGTCAGTGTATTATGTAGGTTTATTTTATCTGTCTCATAGTATTGGATTTGGCATTTATGCAATATAGAAATCGTGAAAACAACCAGTTGGTCCTTTCTCAGCGATAACACAGAGCAATGCCACGATAGTTTTTTCACATATACGCAGTTATATACAGATCGTGTTAAAAGTTCAAGTCCCTCTAGTTGGTCGCTTGGTTGTCTGCTCCGAAAGATTGATAATTATGCAACACAATGCTACTATTACTGAAGTTTTCTCAGACGGCTGGTACTTGTGCATTTGAGAATCCCACCCAGCACTCACACGAATCTTTTGACACATATGCAATTATCCGAATGAGGTTAACCTACTAATTTGTCTTGAATTTCATTGATTTTCTCTCTATACACACACTTTCCCCGTGCTTTTTCTCACACCAGCAGCCACTAGCGGCTCAAGGTTTGGCTGGAGCAGTTGTGTGAAATAAGGTTCCTACGACAAGTCTGTGCCCAGCGGCCAGGGTACATTTTGCTGATCTCATTTCGTTTGCTGGTGGGCATAAATGTGCGCGCCGCGAGTCAATAAAAACCAGCATCCGGTCAAAGGAAAAGTTTTTTTAGTCCAAGGCTGCCGGATGGAAACGAATGGAACATTTGGAGCAATTGCGAACAGCAATTAGTCTGGGGTGTGTGATTGAATTTGCGACAATTACCGCAATTTGTAACCATTACAGATACCAGTTGGGAGACATTCAAGGACAGGATTACATTCAAAGGCCTCCACGGCACCAACTTTTTTTTGTTTGGGATAGTGATTTTGTGACATAAAGCCGCAATAAATTGGACAATTAGTTTGTAGACTTTTGTAATAAATTGAATTCGAAACCCCCTTGTTGATCTAAGTCTGACTAACAGCAAGAACATTAGTACTATATAATGGGGATATCATGGGGCACAATTTCCATCCGTTGGAAGTTTATGTGCTTTATATAATCTCCTTTCTTACTGCACTTTTTATCAGACAGTTCGGCATCAGATAAGCCAAGTTCTAATCGGTCTAGTCTGCAGAGCACAATGTTGCATGCGACCCTGTCAGGCCTCACGCGAGCGGAACATTCCACGTATTATAGTTAGGAATGTGGACAGATCCAAAAAAAATAAAAAGTGCAGTAACCCTATGCTGTTGAATTCTCAGAAACGTGGTTAATTCTCGTTTCCATTCTACTGCAAAAGCAGAAAGCTGTAATATAACCTGCATACCAGGAAAAAAACACAACACACTGGTTAGGTGCATTAACCCATTGCATTGATCGACACAGCTCGTAATAACTATTGTAAAAAAAATCATCGACAAAACGTCCGCCCTTTCTTAGCTTTAGGCTTGCATGACCATAATCGAGTATTTCTGTATAATAATAACTGGCATGCCCGCCTGTATTATTGTATGATTCCGTTGGCCTTTGTGGAAGAGGAAGTTTACTCATTGGAATTTGTCGAGAAAATATTGAACCGGATGTTTGGTTGGTATTCCAAACTGTTAAAGCACCCATATGCTCCCAATAGTAAACTTATGAAATGAGAGTTCTGAGAAACAGTCAATTCTGCCTTTGACATCAATTAAAGCGTGTCCACGATAGATAACTTCCGCTTGCCTCGCTGGAGCTCAGTATTTCCTTCATGACCTTCCCATCACCAATGATGGATGTTCTAGTGGATGCGCTTCTCTCCTGTACACCGTAGTATTATGTTTCTCTCGACGAAACTTGATCTCCGTCCGCACGTTCCTCCGCCGGAAAACTTGAAGCGAAACGGAACATTTAGTTGAAGATATTGCGCATGTGAGACTGTGTGGATTGTTCAAGTTCTGCTGACAGCAATTGCCAATGCAGTTAATGGACTATTTTCATAATCAGATCAAGGAAATACGGGTCTACTGGGAGCAATTCCAGAATGCTAGCGCGGAGCTGTCATGATAATATACTATTTTATCCAAACATCCTCTCATCTCCGATTACATGTTCGGAAAGACAACTGGTGGAATCTTTCCGAAAACTGTGCACCAAAAAGATAAAGTGCTTATGACGCTCTTTACTTTCTCTGTGGATAGTAAAACTCCTGTCGGTTCCTTCATATCCACAAAGTGTATATTATATGAGTAGAACAGCAGTAAAAGTATATTCCGATGGATTGCAATCGGGTGAGATATGTTTATTGGATGCTTGGGAAAATTTTTGCAGGATGAATAGAGTCGACTCTGGTTCTCTTCTAAATACCAAAATAGTATAGTGTTCGCTGAGAATCAAGAAATAGAAATCAAGTTCTTGCCGACTCTGGACTGACTGCCTCAAGCAGTGCAGATTTCCCCCTGTTACTCCCATTTTCCAACTAACCACTTCCAGACTTTCCGAAATGAAATAGATGATACGGGTAATGGGATAGGATAACACGAAATATGGAATTGAGCAGCGTTGCCAAAATGATGAGACTCTGCCAATTGCCTTATGGTTATTGCGGTCGGTTTGTTTGCAGCCCTTTGCCAAATTTATTGCATTATTCATGTTTTTCCTGGTGCTCCACACAAGAAAATAATGCGGCACACGGTTGTTTCCAAATCTATTCGAAAGATTTCATCGTTTGTACGTTATATTTTAACGAGCTTGAATACGCAGAGAGGGGGCTTCAAGCCAAAAAATTCGAGTTGGAAAATCGGTTTCATCATTTATTCTCGCTGAGTCATCACTGCAAGTCGGATTGTGAAGCTCTGTTGTGGAACGTGTGGGTCTTGCCTCACTTTTCATCTTGAAACACACACTTTCTTGAAAATCTATTCACTTCTCGCACCCTAATCTCCCGGCGTGCCTTTTCAACCGTTTCATGCAAAGTATGTAATTATCGTAAAGATTTATGAATTTCAGAACTTCATCCTTTATACAACAACTGTGTACAGCGAGGATATTGGACTTTTGGGGGGTCAGGAAAAGTGTGAGGTTAAATATAAAAGTGTTCGTATGCATCGATAAGCATTCGAAATTCGGAGTCTTATCGTCACTTATTAGCACCTCAGGAAGTAATGAAATCAATAATTCGCGTATCTGTATATCTCTGATTTGGAGAGATGAAATGTTTGGCACCTTTCCTACTCCTGTTGTGAGGTGGACGACGAAGCTCAGCCAACTCATAAGAAGCACGTACCGCAACGGTTCCAAATGCAAATTCAAAGAGCCAAGGACATATAAGTTGCTATATAAAGGTTGAGTAGTTGAGGAGTGAATTCTACCCGACGTGACATCCCTCAATGTTGTTTATGCATGTTTACAAGAGTGAATGGGTTGTAAAACAGGGATTATGTTTTGAAACATGAAGTTGATGCAGAGCGTGTGATTGATTAATTTGGCGAACAGAATTACTAATGTTAAACCAGCCTCAACACAATACGGGTCTGATTCCAATACAAACGAGGATTGTGCAACTTTTATTGCGTCTACAGAACGGCATTTTAATCATGTTCGGTTTTATATATAACGAGTGTAAAACTCTAATCTTTCGTCAGCCTGAGTAAATCAATGAAGCAGCCAAAAACGTAGAAAAACACTTTGGCTCAACTCTTTTGTGATGTTTTGCAGCGTTCATGGACACAGATATAAACTTGACTTTGTCACCGCACTCTTATCGAAAGATCTATGACAGAGGAAGGTATTCAAACGGGAAGCGCGTGGAGCAAAGCAATTAAAACCGAAGCCAAATGTAAGCAGATGCCACGAATAATTCGGTTGTATTTTAGGTTTCACTGTAGTTTTCTCTCATTCTTTCTACAAATACTCATTTCATTCGGTTCCGGATCTTATGTCATCGGTGAAGTCATATATATCAAGATGGGCTTTCATGATTGTGAAATGGAAAGAGTAAAAAAAGTAAGCCTGGGGAAAGTGGGCGTTATACCTGTTGGCTTCGTATAAATACGCCACAACTCCACTCCTACAATTAATTGGTGGGGTAATGCCGTTGGAAGTGCTCATTTCCTGCCTGCCTTTTGATGTGTGATTACATGTTTCAGAATTTTTGAAGAAAACCAAACCGCATTTTAAGTGAACTTTCAACCATTAAAAGGTGTGGCACAAAATTCGGCTTTCGTAAGCATTTTAAGCATCCATCAATCCACACCAAATCTCCCTTCGCTCAAAAACATTTATAACAGCTACAAAAAAGTGTCATGTTTCTCACGTAGTAATCAGAACTGAGAAATATTTTTACAGCTGTTACTCCTTTCGGGCAAGGTGACAAAAATTGAGCCACAAATCTCACTGACTCACAGATATCCATGCAGTCCTCATCATCATGGATAATGATCATTTAGAATTCGCAACAAATGCGAGGTTTCAAGACTTCGCCAAGTATGCGTAATTTAGTTTCGTTTTCTGCTTTGTCGTCATGTTCCGTGGTGTCAGTGAGTTACGAGAAGTTCAAGTGCACATCATTCCTCAACTTCAGTCTCTCTGATAACTTTGCGTCAAGATAACGGGAGTTAAGAAGGTTTGCATTTTCGCACACGAAGTTTAAACAGTGTTGTCCAAGGTTGAGTAATGTTGCTCCATAGCTCCAATGTATACGAGTGTTAATTTTGATAGTTGTTTATAACGTTATCAGTAATTAGTAATTTTTATACGATCTATTCAAGTAAAAGTAAATAATTTCTGCTCATTATGGCATCGCGTTCAAGGAGCATACGCCGTGCACCCACCGTAAACGTAAGTTTCCAAAACCTTAGTTCTTGAGTTACCCCATGTTGTTGCTTTCCATTGTACATCAGTCTCTCTAAAACAATTCTCTGGAACAGTATCGGTTGAGCTGAAAATCAAGAGACATTACCTTTATGCTAAATACCTACTAGGTAAAAGGCCCTTTTAAAAATCGGACTCACTAATACTGTTGCATCAATCCAAATAAAATGCATGGAGCAAAAAGATGAAACCTATTCTTCATACTTTTCTCATACCAAAATTTCATAAATAGAAACCGGTATAAAGGATAAGGATAAGCCGTCTCAATTTCAATTGGATTTTTTCACAAAAATATTGTCGTGTTTAATTTCACATTTTTAATGGTATTAAAAAGTATTTCCTCATTATTCTTATTTCACAAAAAAAACTTCATCCCTAGCCCAGACAAGCATATTTAAATAAAGCATATACATTTGAATTTAAGCTGAACACATAATGCAAATTACACAACAATTAAACAACGCGCAAGGAATTGTCATTTTTTTTATTCTTTCAACGTGCTCAATTTGAACAATCTGGAATATAAAATATTTTCATTCAAAACCAATCAACTATCATGTCATATTTTCTTAAACTTGTTCTAGGAGCGAAGTATGTATGAAGTGAAGCACTCTCCAGAGCTCGGAAGATATTTAGTCGCAACCAGAGACATCGACGCACGCACTTTAATGATAGCAGAACGTCCACTGGTGTGCGGACCTGCGGATGACGATAGG
>JAHZMW010000625.1:0-11857 GCA_027743745.1 Alloscopus bannaensis | reverse complement strand
GTTTTTCTGTGGAGGTGGTTTGGGGTGGGTGGGGAGTTGTGTAGAGTCGTGGAGAGACGTGATGACGAAAGGATGGGATGTAATCGTATTTTGTCAACTTGAAAATGGAGATGCATGATCAGAGTGGATCGATGTTGGGAGTATGATGATATTCGGGAGAGATTCTGGTTGGAACACTGATCGGAGATTGGTGCTTTGTCTGCGACTCCATTTGATTATGCGCGGAGGAGTTATTGCGAACAGCTTCCAGAGACGAGCGTTATTTCGTAGATGCAGACGTACGCATCTTTTTTTTATGAAGCTCATTCGTTCTCGTCGTGGAATTCTGTTTTCTTACGGTGTTTTTGTTCATTTATGAGATGCACCGTGGGCTTTGCTTCTTCTCGGTCGGTTTTTAATGCGAGGATGGGTTTGTCTTTCTTTTTTTTTGTATGAGAGAGTCGAGTTTGAGTTAATGTGCTCCAGTCACGGAATTGAGAGACGGGGAGAGACTGGGTTCTATACTCGCTCTGTGCTCGTTCATACGAGCTCGTTGTCTTTTTGTGTTTTTAGTATGATGGTGAGGGGGATTCGGGATGTACTTGGTTGTGCTTTTTTTGGGGGGGTTTGCAGAAAACCGGAAGCGGGGAGAATGGGGAGGGGGGATGTTATGTGAGGGGATGAAGGGGATTTAAACTTGATATCAAGTAGGCTATGGTTTAAATGACCCGTGACGCTGTGCGACATTTGAGGGGAGTGAGATTATGTGACTTTTTCGTAAATTTTTGCGAAAACTTGTGGTGTAGTCGTTTCGTTCTGGTTTTGAGTTTAATTAACTCGTCGGTTGGACCGGGATTTTATTTCCGTGTATACAAGTCAATTAGGCGAGATTAAAAAACGGGATTTTATGTATATTACACGGGGGATGTGCAAATGAAGACGTGACGGGGTCTGTTGTGATGCTTTTTTTCTTGTGACAGGATGATGGATCATGGGAATTGAGAGGGTTTTGTATCATGTTGGACGCGGGTTTTAATATGGATAATTGAATCAGGGATACGTCGTTTGGAAATCGATACGTGAGGAAATGCCCAGGTGTGTTGTTCTTCTCTGGACAAACAAACACGGGGAGGGGGTAAAGAGGGGAGCTACGAGAGAGTGGAGCGAATGCGGACACATGCGGGTTTGTTTGGTTCGGGGGATTCTTTTTAAAGCGGCTCGTGTGATTACCCTGATTCTCGCTTTTTATTGGAGTGAATAGATATTTGATTTAGTTAGTGGATAAAGAGGTGCTTACGGGGGAATTACGGGGAATCTGGCGCTCTCTGTGGCGCTTGGACGGGTTGCTCTTCTGGACGCCGTCCTTTGGTGGGGGTTTGATGCTGGGGGGGATTACGGGGAATCGTATTACAACTTTTCGGTTTGATTAGAATAAATTCTATCAATATAAATTTATATAATCGTACACAATGTCGTTTGAGTGTACGATTAACCTCGTCGTTCCTTGACTTTGAATGAATGGGAAATGAAGCAACTCGTTTGATTCTGAGTATGCACCGATGATTAACCTGGCTTGCATACCAATTCTGATCTTATCTTACGAGTAATGATGAGTGTATTATTGATACTGATCGATGTTTGTTTCACGAGATAAACATCTTTGGGTGTGTTTAGTTTTGATTGTACGTACGATTGCGATCGAAAGTATGTTTTATGAAATCAATTATGTACTGCTCATTGATAAATTATGAACCACGCATATACCAATAAAATATACACTTAAGTGTTTGTATTTTAAATTAAAGATGGCTAGTTTGGTATTCACACCAATTTGATACTACATAAAAAATGGAAATTGGTACAATTTTCTACAACTCATTCGTACCATTTTCAGAGACATGAAATTTTGAACTATATTTTCACACCTTTATGTTATTTTTTCACGAACCGAAGAAATGATTAGATCAACAAATAAAGTTCACATGAGATACGGATTTCAGTCATTAATGAACCAGTTAGCTGGCATGCTTGTAAATCTTTAGTGGTTTCAAGTTTGAGAACGCGATCGGCGCGCAGATTTTAATGTTGCAAGACATCATTAGGGTTAGTTGTAATTTTTATAAATGGTTCAATCTTTTTAAAATCTTTAAACCCTTCCTGACCATTCGAGTATGCCACTCTGTCCTAACTATCCATCAGCCTAGTTCTAAAGCAAATGATACGCTTCAAAGAATTTTTAAATTGACACGGTGCTCCAGTAGTTATACAAAACTCTTAACTGAAACTGTCGAGCCAACTCTTGAAATAAATTCTTGAACTTGATACATGAACATCACGTAGAGATTCTCCATGCACAAACACACAAAAGTTTTAACACAGACTTCCGTAATAACGAACTGAACGAACACGGTCTAAAATGTAAACTCCTCAAGAGATGCGAGGAGAGCGGAGACGAGTGAACCCATTAAAATTCAAAACGTCGATGCACAGGAAGCATTATGACTGCTGCGTTTGCTCCAATTTCCATAAAAGTGATACGTGAACCTAAAAATTCTGTCCAGGTATACGTCTCACACGATTGAACGAATATATACATATACTCACAACACATATACTTTTTGTTGGTTCACGAAAATGAGATGGAAATGGTGACTAATCACACGGTGCAGGAGTTTCGAACAACGGGTATTTAAGGATAGGAAAGTGAAAGGTGCACCTCAACCCTTCTTGCTTTTATTACCCATTAACGTTACCCGTGTGCCATATGGCTCGCACGTTTACGTATCTCTCTCGAACAGAGAATTTATTGTGTGAAAAAGTTTTTTTTAAAACTTTGGGTGAGGTGCTCAAATACCTGCCTCTGGGGCTCGATCCGTCGTGAGTTTTGGGAGTAATTAAGTTGTGATTTTTTAGTTTTTTTACGAACTCGAGCATATAAACTGATCTTGAACACTTTTGATCGAAATAGTAAATGAATCGTAATAAATCGTAATTTAGATTTTATTTATTATTTTTTAAAATTTGTATTAAAATGGTGGTAATATAATGTTACCTCTTTCCATTGCGTCTCCTGCGTTTGGTGGCGTACACCGTGCCTCCCAACTGACTCACGTTCATGTTCAACATAATATTCAACAATTCGACTGATTATGTTGTATCGGTGGCGTCAGGAAAGTTGCACTTTTGCATAATACATCAGCGCACCAACACGACACTTGCACGGGTATTTTTCGAATATCTGGATTCTTTCAATATGTAATTTGATATGTTCCGGTGGAATTGATATGTGTTTTCAATTCATAATTGATGAGGTGCACGAATTATTCAGGACGTATTTTTGGTGGATGGTTGTGGGTGGGTTTTGTGTTATATACGCACACACACGGGTTTGATAACGAGCGTGTAACGTGTGTGCTCACTCGACGAGCGTCAGGAGAGAACTGAAGGGATTCGAGAGTACATATTCGTGATTAGTTTTACGCTCCAGAGAGATGCTTGTGTTGAAAGGGGTTTATGGATGCATGGATTATACATAGCGTTTGTACGTATATCCAGGTGAGCGAGTCGAGTCACGAAATGGATTCTGGACCTCGTCAGCGCCAACTCTCACCAGAGTTTTGAAACTTTTTTCCGAGACTAGTTTGTTTGGGCATTTTTTTTTTGTATTGTTGGGGGTTCTTTGTTCAATTCCGCATATCGATCCGGGGCTTACCTGTTACGAGGATTGTCGTCTGCTTTTTTTACCTCACATGAGGTTGCGAGAGGAGTGTAGCGAACACATGCACAGGATCTCGTGTGTGGATCTCATACGCTCGTGATCGCTTGGAGGGGATGGTGTTTGCTGAGGAAACGGGATGGGCTTACGCGCACCCTTTGCGAGTGATTCACGTGGGGGGCGGGCTCGCTCTTTTTTTATGCTTCAGCTCTTTGTGTGCTCTCGTTTTGGATTTTATACGTGTATTGCACACACAGACACGGGTCTGGAGACACGGAGGTGGAGGATTCTTGGTCTTCGGGTGTTGTTCCCGGTGACTCGGGGTGGCTTGTGCGGGTCTTTTTTTTAGAGTATTTTCGGAGAGCTTATGTAATATGCATTAGGGTTGGGGAGAGGATTCGGGTGGAATTTGGTTGGAGTCTTGTTATTTCATGTTACAGGTGTGCGCGTTTATTATTTAGATCGCAAATAGTATTGTGCGAAATTATATGTAGCTTATCAATTATTAAAGGGTGACATGTGGGGGATAACACGAATTTGTTTATTTTGACGTTTATGAAATATTGAACGGGGATGATGTACAAATGGCTCATTGATTTTTTTCTGGGACGGGAAAGAGAGATGGATTTCTTTTTACGATTTCTTTTTATTTTAGCTATTGAACGTAAAAGGTAGCGACTTGATTGAGGAACAAATTGATCCGTGGGATCCAGGCGGAGTGCACTACTTTCCTTCCCTCTTTACGATAATTTTCGTAGGAAACTCGTCTAATAATTTCTGCGGTAGAACTAGAACGTTTTGACACGGTTTCAAAATCCCTTTGAAATGACTAACTACCGAGAGAGATACATAACTATCGAGAAACGTGATTATGTAGTTTTGTGTCGAGTGTGTGTAGACTATTTTTTACACCCATTTTATCTGTACTAACCACTCTCGTACTTGATCTTTTCTATCAAATAATGACGGTAATCTCGTTTTACACGAACCTGTTTTAAAGGGCGCTTTCTCATCTTTAATTATATATCCATTATACAGACCTTTTGATGGTTAAAAATGTTTCTGGATTGCTCGAAATTATACGTGATTTCACGATAATTTTCGATACTTTTTCATCTGAACGAGTTTTTTGTATTTTTTTGCTTTTCTGTCGATTGAAGGATTTTGAGTCGTGTTCGTTTTTCTGGAATGTGTTCTTTACGTGCTCGATTTGGGTGGAAATACGGTTTAAAGATCTTGTATTTGGATTTACTTCCTGGTTTCACTTTACTTTTTGGAAAAAAAAATCGTTGAAGCAAGTGGAATTTATACCGCTCTTTTCGTATGCATATTTGGCATTTGAATCTGGATGGATTCCAATAGTAAACGAGTTTTATACGAATTTCGAAGAAATCGTAGCGCTTTCTTCTCTAATTTGTTGTGGTTTTCTTTTTTGTCATCATGAATATGGATTTTGATGATTATACGATCTTTTAGAATCGAGAATGTACGAGATCTTTTGGGGTGATCAGGATCATCTCGTACCAATTACGGTTTAAAGATCTTGTATTTGGATTTACTTCCTGGTTTCACTTTACTTTTTGGAAAAAAAAATCGTTGAAGCAAGTGGAATTTATACGGCTCTTTTCGTATGCATAATTTGGCATTTGAATCTGGATGGATTCCAATAGTAAACGAGTTTTATACGAATTTCGAAGAAATCGTAGCACTTTCTTCTCTAATTTGTAGTGGTTTCTTTTTTGTCATCATGAATATGGATTTTGATGATTATACGATCTTTTAGAATCGAGAATGTACGAGATCTTTTGGGGTGATCAGGATCATCTCGTACCAAAATTTACGTATCGACTGTATAAAATCAAAATCACAAATCTCGCAGCGTGAATGGAAATGAGGAGCGATCGAAGGATTACAAGGGTCCTGTAAATGTATGCTGCGTAATGATGGGTGTCGATGGGCATTTAGAGTTCTTGTGTTGAAATTACAAGGTGCAGCGAATGACGAATTCAATGGGGATTCAGTCTCTCAGGAAAAATTAATCCGCCTCGTATTTTTTTAGATTATATACGGAGTCGTCTATTATTAGGATACCTTATTGTTATCACATTTTTTGTGCATTTTTTGCGCTGGGCGGATCTCTGGCGAGGATTTTTGGATTTTAAATGCCTGGCGAAGCAGGGATGAGTACATTTTTTGTGTCTGAGATGGAATTTTTGTAGACGTCTATAGTGAATAAAGGTTCACATATTTTTTGTACTCCATTAAACGATTTTTTAGTATTCTATCGTATCAACATGGATTGTTTGAAGTCGTATTGATGGGTTTGTCAATTTGTTCGGATTGTGTACCGCTTCCTGATCATTCATATGAAACATGATAAAGTCTACATATAATAAAACGCGTGTTGATTGCTGTTTGCGATTGTGAATGGGAATCGCTTAAAAATGTTTTTTGTAACTATTCTTTGATATTACGGGCTTATCATAGCATCGGTTGGTTTTTGTGATTATTTCGTGATTGGAATCAATTCAGTGAGGTATTTGTATTTTACGCGATGGTTTTTTAAACTTTATTTTTAATTCCAGTTTGGACTATTTGCATAACATTTTTAGTCTGCTTTATATATCATTTTTTATCTAAATTTCAGTATTCAAGATTATAGTAGACTTTTAAAAACGTAAAGAACTTTACAAAAACTCGTACGCTGAAATATTTACGTATATTTGCAGGATCTCGTGTATGAGTATGACCGTGTGAGTCGCGACTTGTCACACGGTTTACAAATTTTTTACATTACAGAGACTCGCCCAGTGGGGTCACGATGCGTGAAAATACCATTCTTTTGTTGCATTCTAAACTATATTAAACGCATTATGGTTGAAGGTTTGGGGGAGAAGAGGATCGTTGTGGTTTATTAAAATGTATTTCAGGGGATTTTTTGCTTTTTGCTTTTCATAGGCTTTTGTGAGGCTAGATGAAATATTACATTAAAACGCGTTCGAATAAACTTGCTGCGTTCGAGTAAATCAAGCAAGTTGTAAATATTTTCGAGAGGAAATTTTATAATTTAGTACGCAGTTTCAATATCGTTTTAGTTTTAGTTCGTAGTACGCGATAGTTCTCACGAGAATATTTTCTAGGGATATGGGAAAAAGGTTAAAGAATTGAGACGAACGTGTATTTCAATTATGAAAATGAGTAAAATGGTATACACAATCGTTTGCTCGCATGCGATTGTACGAAGCTTCGAGACAAAGTAAAGCCAAGATTTTGAGGCGTATTGCGAAAGGAAAGGACTCATTAAGTTTGAAACGCGACGTGATTATGTGAATTCTCGAAAAAAAATTAGCATAAGACGATTCCCATCAACTCGGTTTTGAATTACGTGGAGAGAGGAAAAATGTTATGAAATATACTTTATTGTGAAATTGCGTCGTGGCGAGCTCATTTAAACTCAGATGAACGATTGCGCGGATTGTGGAGTGTCGTTGGATTGTGATGTTAATATTTTTTCTGAGAATTATGGGTATATAGATTTTACAGAAATTTACAGTAGTTATAACGTACGAACACTTCCTCAATTTAGTAATTCCGTTTACACGATCGTAATCTTGGCGTAATCTTGATGATGTTTCAGATCATGAAGTATGAGGGTTGTCGTAAAACGATACGTTCTCGTATGTTTGTTGAGAATGAAGAATGTCAAGCGATTCGGCTCACAAATCTTGTACGAGGTTTTATGGCGTAGTTGCGTATCATCTCTGTCAGAATGGGTTTAAAGAGGACGGAAGCAATATGACTTGTTCTTACGAGATTGTTCAGATAACGAGGTAAACGATTCAATAAATTCTCATTAGTGAGGGGAGAGAGAAGTCTTTTGGGTTCAAAATGTTGAAATTGGGATTGTTTTTGGGGGAATAAACGGAGACCGAGAGTCATAACTTTTTTTGGTGACATTTATCATGCATATACGTTCAAGATAGAGTCTTGATGATCAGAAAACTGCGTTCCAGGTAGTAAACGCTTTGCGCTAAACAAATTACAAGATTCGGGATGGTTTCCGTGCGCTGCATGACTCATTCCCACGTACAGCCTGTAATTCTAATGAATCCGGGAAATTCGTGGTGCAATAAGAACTGATTCGGACTGACTCATTCTTGCTTCTCTGGAATCCAGCACAAAATCCAGTACAATCCACTGAAACTACTATAATCGGTCAAATCGGTTGCTTCCAACGTGCATTATTCAAATTACGGCGATTACGCCTATACTCATTATAATTTTTTTACAAACTTTCCCACTAATTTCAGTAAAGACACAAGATTTTTTCCGTTTCTGTAAATCCGCTCGAAGGAGAATCAATTTACTCTCAAAGTGTTTCCAGCCAGAGAATATTGTGAAACCCCCCAAGAGCACAACGCATTACGATTCCCAAAAAAAATTAACGAAATAACTCGTATGAGAAAGTTTTGGTACGTCGAGAAAAGTAGTGCCCTGAAGTAATGAAAAAAGCGAAACAATAGGGTTCTCTCCGACAAGCCTATACGGATATTTTTTTTCTATCCAACTCACATTTTCTGACTCTCCCTCGGCACATCTCTCACGTAAACGGAAACCCAACATCCAAGTGCTATAGCGTACATTAAATATATTTTAGTCTCTCTCGTGTGGATGGAAAAAATGGATTTTTTTCTCTTCTCCACATTAATTCCCAAGCGTGCACAAAGCGAAAAAAAAAGTTTTTCATTTCTCTGTGTGAGTACATCCACGAATATTTCCTCCTGGCCGCGTCCGTCCTCTCAGGAAAAAATCCCATTTGGCGTAGCGACGTAATAGCGGAAACTTGGTGCACACGCGATCATCATCATTTTTGTCAAGCTGTACGAGAGAGGGTTCTTTTTTTCTAAGCGAAAAAAATGGGATAAAAATGGTCGTGTTTTGTAAAAGGGAAGGAGGAAAAAAATACGCTTTGTTGTGGCGTTATTATTGTTAATGGGGAATATTTCGTTTTTTTTTGTGTTGGCTCAGCGTGTGTGGGGGTAAGAGTAACGTGGGTGGACGGTTTGGCTTGGGTGAATAAATGGATGAGATGTGAGAGTCGTAGTAAATTCATGAGTGATTGGAGAAACGGGAGAGTTGTGATTGGGAATTTGGTCGCGTTGATTAGTTGATTAACATACCGGAGCGATGGGTCGTTGTGATTTACAACTGCGGGCGCGCGCGACACAGACGTGTTACTCTAAATACTCTTAATCGTACATGGCGGTCGATTGGGTGGCATGCACAGTCCGTATATCGGTGGGGGTCTTATCTCGTGATCGGATCGATTGAGAAATGCCTTGAGGAATTGTGAGGGAGAGGATTTCTTGAGATGCTATTTTAACCAGATGCTGGATTAATTAGTGTCAAAGATTCTACGCCACCGTGGGAGAGCGAGTGTGGGAGCAACCGTCCAGGTGGACGAGACTGAGATACGATTGTCCACGTATCAGAGTACACATCTGGGAGCGAAACTTCGTAAAAACGTCGTCGGCTCATTATCTGGACAAGTAAAGGTATAAAAATATGGGTTTGTTGTTTCTCCAAAACATTTCAGCCTTTTTTGTTTCTGTGCGCGTATCACCGGTTGCATCGTACGCGGTAATGACACGTTTATCTCTAGCGGTTCAATAAGCGCTTAATTGCGACTTCCGGTGATTGTGTGCTTTTGCATCGGTGTGGGTTGATGAGAGGAAACGCACATCAACACTCCTCGAGTAGGTGTGCAGAAAGTAATGCGAAAAATGGTATGGGGCTTATAATATTACGTATAGTGTGTTATCTTGTTGGATCAGTTGTTGCCACCTAATCTACGTACGTGAGGTTGATCTAATCGAAGGAAATGTACACACATTAGGTTTATCGAGTTTCTTGTTATCCGAGTATCTCAAGTATCTGTTTGCCGTAATTACGGGGCATTTTGAGTAATGACTTCCTCGTACGCTTTCTTAATGGGGGTTTTATGCGATTATCGGGACTCTTGTTGATGAATTCCTTGAGACATGTGTGACGAGATATTGTTATCAATCTGGGAAGTCATTGTCGCGATTACTAATTTGTTTCGAAACTCTTTGATTTGTATTTTGCTCTTTTTTGAACAGGTTTGTGTGGAAATGTTTGTGTATTCGATCGAGCGTGTGTTTTTTGGGTAAACGGTGTAATTAGGTATGGGTAATAGGCGTGTGGAGATTCTACAACACAAATAGTAATGCGTATACGTGAATGTTTTATTCGCCATGTTGGATCGTACATTTTTATACTGCAAATTACACGGTGAGAGCGTGTGATTATGCGGATGATTTATGAGCTTTTTCTCTCTCTCTATTAAGTTTGAGGTTTTGAGCTGGCCAATCGGGGAGAGAGTGAGGGGAGAATTTTTTCGTTTGAGGGGGTTATTCCTTGCTTATGATTATGGTGATTGCTCTTGTGTAGGCTTTTTGTAGTATTCTTTTTTAGTACTTTATTCGGGGTTTTTATGGGGGCTCGTCCATCAATGTTTCTGATTGCTTTGTAGCGTGGTTGAACGTTGGATTTGGTTGTGGCGTGCCTTTTCTGGGATGATGGATCGGGGCTGTTCTTTATTTGGAGATTATTTAAATCGTTTATGTAAAGATTGTGCGACTGCTTTCGTGCGACGCTGGGCTGCGGTCGTGTTGGTCAGTGATTTGTCGTTGTTTTTAAGCGACACACTGTCATCATCGCGGAGGGTGTGGGAGACATGCGAATTTTTGTTTGAAATGGGAGTGATGTAGGGTTTCTAGACTTTTGTAATGCGAGTGGTTTGTGAAGATAAGAGTTTCTTGTGAGAAAATGAGCTGGTATCGCTTCACCCCTTGCGCGCAGATGTCAAGAAATGAATAATTGGATTGGTATTAAAAATGTGTTTCGTCCCGTTAAAATGAGTCAGGTTGGGGATTACGGAGCAGATGCACGTTTCCGCGACAGATGAGCAGATGAGATGGACGCGCAGATGGAAGCGACAGCGCTTTTTTTCGAGGGACACTCGGACCACACACGAGATTATGAACCAAATTGTTTTGTTATGCAATCGCAAAAGTTTTTGTACGATGCAGTTTTTATTCTGAGATGTGATGCGCTTTTTTTCTGCGACACAAATCAGTGCATAAATGTGTTACGCAAGAGTGGAAAGGAATGATCGTATACGTAAGATGTTTACGGGTTTTGGTGGATGGGATGCAACTTGTAATCATGATAATTTCGGTTGTGGATGATTGACAGGGATGGTCATTTTCGTTTCGGGGATAATCGTCTCTCTGGATGCTGTGGCGGTGTTTGGTGGTGCCAGCGTTTATCTCCTTCGTAATTGGGGATCAATTTTTTTTTCGGGTCAAGTTCAGTGCTTGTAGCGTTCGGTTGATCGTGTGAGGGGTGAAGGGTAATTGAGAAATGTGCTTTCGTTCTTTTGGGGGGTGAGGAATTGTGGAGCGTACTATATGCTCTTTCAGACGTGGAGGAATGCGGGGCTCTCTCTCTATTCTTTGAGTCGATGTAGTGTTTTGTGGTATTGCATCTGGTATGGAAACTCATTAATTCCGTCGGGGGGAATACTCACTCGTGTGGCAATCTTGATCACGCAAAGACGTTTTTTTTGGAGATGGTCGCTGGAGTAATTACGGCTCGCAAGGTGGATGTAGTGAGATGCTGTGAGAGATCCTGTGAGATTCGAGCGAGTGGGTATGAATCGAATGTGTATCAGAGAGAAACTAGTTTGTCTCACATATGCGGAGTTTTTTTGTTGGCTGTTATTTTCGCCAAATGGTCAAGAAACTTGATGATGGAGAAGAAAACGTGGTTGGATAGTTTCTTTTACAGCTGCGGGTTTTTTTTTGAGAGAATTTAATTGATTATAATAACCACGTTTTGGGGTATGTCATTATTTTTTTTATAGTGTGGATGCTTTTCTTGTGTAGAGTTATTTTCTTTGGGGTTGGGTGTATCGTATTTGTGCTCTTTGATGGGGTTGTGGACTGGAATTATTGGTGTCTTTTGGGGGGATGAGGTTTGAGGGAAATTAGTGCGGTTTCTTGGGCCAATTGGAGGAGTTGGAAGGTCGTAAATCATTCGGGTTTTTTTTTTTTGCGGATTGCTTTGGGTTTGGAGGAA
>JAHZMW010000624.1:0-17720 GCA_027743745.1 Alloscopus bannaensis | reverse complement strand
CACGAAATGACACTCACAAATCCGAACCCAGTTGAAAGTGATTTGAAAGATTGCGATGCTAAAATCATTGTCAATTTTTTTATTTGTCAATGGGTGAAAATTAATACGCATGGAGAGATTTTCTATGTATTTATGTGGAATTTTATTTTGGCCTGGTGGATTCAGACCATAATTTGGCCTGATTTTTTTCAATAATTTTTTTTTCGGATTCCGTAAAGAATCCGACCAAATAATATTGAAAATAAAACTCGTTCCTTTTTAATTTCAATTTTGAAAAGTGGTATTCATCAAAACGGTCGCGCGAAATCATGACCATTCATATAACAAAAACCAAACAAAAACACATCACTGCATTGCCTAGACGTTTTGGGGCACTCATAAGTACTCATGAACTTTACCTCGAAAGAGTTTGCATTGGTTTCCGTACCATTTTTGTGCAGAAGAGCAGTAAGGAGTCATTTTGTGCAGGCTCGGTGCAAAAAAAAATCATTTTCGTACCTGTATTGTTCCATGTCAAAAAATTGTTCGGAATGATTTTGGAGGGGTACCATTTTTCAAAATTCGAACGAGAATGTTACGGAGCTGAAGAAAAGGTGCGGAGTGGAATCATGTCATACGCCTTTTCTGTTCAGGGACAAGACACCAACATAATTGTGATATCGTTTGCCTGAATTAAGTACATTCATAAAAATAGCGTTCATTCATTACGAGCCAGAGTTCGGGTAATGAAGTCATTATTAAACCAGCCTTTGTATTCCAACTATGCGTTGAATTAGACCTACTATTAGGTCATGTTTCCGTCTCTCACAAAAAAGTATTCTAAATACATGCAAAGTTCACACAATGAGAAATTTGTACAAATTATTATAGTGTAGTTCAATCTTTGAAATGGAATAAGCTGTTGTCATATTTTTGTAGCTCTACATGTCCCAAAGTAGACATGATGGATATAGTTTATATAACTGGAAGTAACTATCTTCAAACCATTGACAAAGTTTTCAAAAAAAAGTTGCTAGTTTGGAAAATTGATGCTGCTCGAAAGTGGTCTTGGGAAAAGTCTCCAACAATTCCTTTACGAACTATATATCTAATAAGCGTCCAGAATATTATAAATCTGCAATCCTCCTGAAAGCATTTCTCAGCATGTTAAGGTTGATAAAAATTTCATGCATACCTACTTTACAGGGTTGATTCATGGCCACGGTACCAAATATTGAATTAAGGATGTGACAGAGATTCTTCACCGAAAAGCCTTCCAAATCCTGTTCCCATTAACGGGCACTCGACAAGACTAGTAGACGGAGTAGTGCTCCAAAAGAGTCATCCGGCACATAATATGAATGTAGAGAAAGCAAAAAATCAGAGCAGTATATGCACACGCTGAAAAATCGTCGACTCTTCTTTCGGTTAAGTTATTATAAATACACGGTCCCTTTAAATTTTATTGTTTTACAGTTACACTCTCCACCGATCGATCGAGTGACATAGTGTACATTGTAATTACATCATGCATTCAAATGTGTCATAGATCCTAGTTTACAAATGGGGATTATAAACAAGGTACACTGTCTAACATTTACAAGAGTAGGTTTCAACAGAATGTTCTCTTCCAAAGACGGTGTTTTTCCGTATTAGTATTACTTATTAAAAAATGAGAACATTATGCCCAAGCACTACAACAGCTCTCATCATGAAAATACATTTTAATAACGTCCAATTTCAATTTTGACAGTCTATTATATGTATATGTGTGTGTATACGTATCCGTAGTTTAAATAAATTTTCAGAGCTGTCGATTATATTCACTCTGATTGATTTCAACTTCTCGTCAACCTACTGAACCCAGTCGAGCATTACAAATTTTGTACGGGAACTTTTAGATTGTTTCTTACTCACTACTCTGCATAATGCATGGAGTGAAAGTTGATACCTACAAGAAAATCCATTAGAGCTGTCCTAGTTTCCATCTCCCTTCCCATTGCCTCGTATAGTAGCTCCCGTTTCCTTCCGGTTTTCACTTCACCAACTCTGCACCTATTCTTTCGCTTGATACAATACAATTTCGTATAGGTTTTCTTCTTACATAGAGTCTCAATATTCGGAAGAGGACTCTACAAGAACGTAACACATAATATAGTGAAGAAGAGAGCTTATCTCGCAAAACACTATATATGCCTATGCATTCTTGCTGTTATATATTTCGTTCTTGGTCTCAACTAATAAATTGATTTCACACTTGCTCATATTCTTATGTAACGCAGAGTAGTAATATTAACATGTTGACAGGATGATAGTAAAAAGTTTGAAACCTTTTAAATGACCTTTTATTTACAAGTTTGTAAACACAGTTGCGTACGAATAGTTGTAACTTATCCAAGGTCCAACTCTAAGTAATTACATTACATGTATTTCTATATATATTCTACGAGTGCTTTCTGACATTTTCATTGTGTTGAGTGCACATTGCGTCCCATACTATGCTTTGTATTTTACACCTTTCAAGTACAACTTATGAATAGTATATTAATAACATTTTCATTTGTTATCATTGTTAAATTATGTCTATATATCACAACCAACAAAAGAAAATCAATCTTTCAATTTATTTTTTGGATGACAATCTCTGAGCCGTTTTGTATATAATAAAAAACTATATTACTCGATGCAATACATTATACCGTATAATTCTTAACATACAAACAATTGTTGTACCGGAGTACAATACCATATCATATATAATATAATTATATTGATATACGTGTGTAGCTTGTATGCGTGTATAGAGATCAATTGTCAAAAAATATTCATGGTAAATGGATAGCACAGAGGGAAAGCAAACTAGCTACCTAATATTTATAACGTCAGAAATTACTCATTGCACAGCACTGAATTTAAGTTTGGCCTATTTCCGTCAGCAAGCACGTTACTGTATGCACTATACGTAGTGTATCGAGCTTTCTCTTTAAAAATCTACAATCAAGTGCACTAGATTCGTCGTACGTATGTACGTCATGTCAATTGATTAATACGGTAAAATAACTAATGTAATCGATATAATGTAATTATACTTTTGAAACTTTACAAAACTCAAGTTAATAACCACCAATTTACTTTGGGAATTTATGCTGACGATTTTTTTTGGTTCGAGAAAAAAACGTTGAAACCTGGCAGGGTAAATATTTTGATGTAGTTCGTGCTTTTAGATTAAAGCTTAGTGCTAGCCAAGACGAATTATGTCGAATGATCAAACCCATTCCGAATGGGATCTGCTGAGACGGTCATACTGACTAGGTTGGCAGTGCTGGTGAAAGTTGAGGATCGAAGATGTAAACCTAATTTTACTCTTCACACGACCACCCGTAGATGATGGTAAAAGTCGGCGGCGCCGAGGATTCGGGTGGCCTTCATGTTTCGTTTGTTGAACACTACCATCAGCTCCATACCGGATTTGAGGGGTCGGAGCGAGCTTTTGCTGTCTCAACAAATCATTCGAATTATTGGACACAGTAGTCCCTGGACAGAAGTAGTTATCTTCGTCATTATAGTATTGGTTAATAGTTGGTTGAGACATGTCACAACTAGTGGTAGAGTAACTACAACTAGCGACCACGACAGAGACGTTCGTGCTGTTGGTGCAAGAGTCGATATTACCACTGTGAGGTGTACTCACCACATTTTCCCTAACAAAGCAACTCTTACTTCCTCCGGCTTCCTTGATCTGAGTCAAACCATTCCTACCGCCGTATTGAGGAGGCATTTTGTGTGCAGCCTTCGACAGAGCTGATATTGGAACTATGGGGAGTCTTCGTCTGGTTTTAATTTGTTCAGATGGATAGAACATTGCCCAGGGTTGGATGGACAACCCCAGGGTTTCAACATAAGAATGCTGGGTATTACTATCCATGTCTTTGGTCAGGATGGGTTGTAGGAGTGGGATTCTACTGTAGCCAGACTTCTTAAATCGAAGTCCATGAAGGAGGTTATTAAAGTCAGGAAACTTCAAAGGATTCGATGGAGCGGGAGAGGGGGGAGGTAAGAGAGTTGAAACATGGAAGTAATCATCTTCAATAACTCCTGCCTGTCTACTACCCTCGTGAAAGTGAGTACTGACACAAGACTTTGGAAGAAAACGGATCTGAGGGTTATTGTAACCTGATGTGGTATGACTATGACAAGGGATCGTATCTGCGTAGCCTGTTCTTTCATTCGGATAATTCGTCCACTCATTTAGTCAGTGCTTGTATTCTGGGAAATGATGTGTTGTGAGAGGGCCTTGATCAATGAACTGATCCGTTGAGCCTGTCAAAACAGATATATACAAGGAACGACTTGAGAATTCCGTTACGTTTATCACAATCATCAAAGTGTTTGACATTGGGTTTTTAAATTAAGCCTCCTCAACTATCATTTTATGTATAAAAAAGTGACTCTATTACTAAGCAAAATTTGGTTCTCATAAAGGAGTATGTTATGTATGTTTATGATGTCTCCTGATTCCTCATCTAACGGTTCATTCCTAGGTTTAATAATTGTCACTGTTACATGCACATGCACAAATAGTTAATTCGCTGAATGATGAAATACGAGAAATTAATTGATGAAAAATGTCTGGCTCATAGGTAATTAACATTTCACCGAAACATACATATGTACTTACACATTCATTAGCTATATAGCGTATACGGAACAAGAAAGTTTTACCAGTCAATTTAAACTTGTTTCATTCACACACCAGCAGCTTTCCATGTTATTAATGTTTGGTTTCAAAATTGAGACATTTTGTAAAATTACAAAATCCATCGTTTCTCTTCCAACCCAACGAGTGTACAGCGCTTGTGTTATTTACTAACAGCATAATAATATAAATACTCATACTGCAATGCCAATCTTGTCAGTCAGCGACATAATATCAATCAGCATGCAAAAGTGCGAGTAGGTATTTTTTACTTTGACCAAATTCACGCTTTGTTATCTAGAGAAATCAAAAAGTTTGCAAGTAGCCATATAAAGTATACAGGTATGCGTATTATGGCCACAACTTGGAACTTCTAATTTTTCTTAAACGATTTATCTAGACAAATAGAATATTATATGTATGTAGCTAGTGAGTTACAACTTTCAGATTTGGAACTTCTAATTTTTCTTAAACGATTTATCTAGACAAATAGAATATTATATGTATGTAGCTAGTGAGTTACAACTTTCAAATCAACTCTCCAGCCTAAATACACTTTCTCTGGAGGTTCGTATAAAACATACAGTTTACAAATCTCTATATATATTTATCAGCAACAAACTACGATCGCTCTTCCATTTTTTTTGTGAGGCTTACTCATTAAACACTTCAACAGAGTGAGAGAGCAGAGGTCAGCTACATTTTTCTCTAACTATTCAAATGGGGTTTTCAATGTTGGATCAAAACCTCACCAAAAATCCTTTACAGAAGCACAAATAGTTTTTCAAAAGTTAAATATGGTGCAGTTAATTATACATAATACTAGATAATATAATACACACAAATATATCCACACCATTTTTACGAAAAAGAGAACTTATACGTATATAGTCATTTATATACACATTCAACTACTACTGCTTATGCGTCGTTTGTCTACCATTACTCCTCGTGGTGTGATACTGATTTTGATAATGGCCAAGAAGAACAGATGAAGGAATACCATTAACATGAAGAGGTGACTGCGAACCAAATTGCGACTCATCGGATGGATTATACAGGTGTTTGAGATTCCTTGGCGTGAGAGATCTCGATCTCGACACGTGCGCCCGATCCTCTTCATCTTCACTCGTTGACGTGTGGATTAGGTTCGGCTGATTGCTGTATTCCAACGAAACAACAGCGCCAGCAAAATGGAGCAAGTGAAAAATATATAAAAAATGAGAAAACGTTAGTGTCTACGTACGATGATTTCGTGTGAATTGAGCCGAATTTGCAGGCAGAAGAACACTTCAACACTAAATGAATTTAGATGCAGCTGTTTTGTGAACTAATACATTATAAATGTCTAGCTATGTCTGGGGTATTATTTTCGAGTCTACTTGGGAAACTCTATGCGAATACAAGATTTATCGTTTCGAATTTCATCTCCAAGTTTCATTTCCTACGAGATCAAATACCGCACAGGAGTCGAGTACGTAATTTCTACGCGTATTGCTTCGTTGCCTACACCCAAAAAGCTGGAGTGAATTCCTAAATACTCGTCTATTCGCTCTATGGACACACTAGAGTTAACAGGAAAGAAGGAACATCGATTACCATACCGAAAGCGCTTTTCTTTCTTTGGTGTTTCAACGTAATAAAGCAAACGGGAAACATAAATCGTCATACTGAAATGCCTCTACCTCGTAAATACAATGTACTGGCGTCGTGGAAAACTTCAAATGAAAACAAAAAAAAACAAGGGACAGAAAAGAAATAATTACCAGAAATAGCACGGGCAAAATGGAGATGCTTTCCCATCGATGCAACTAAAAGAACAACAATGTTGAAAAGAAAAGTTTTTAAAAAGTGCAACATTTCAAATGACTTTTCTACTGAACAAGCAGTACAAAAAAATTGAAGAAGAGAGAAAGTGCAAGACGTCATGGCTCTGGCAATTGAGATAAAGTGTACAACAAAACCAGAATAAAGAGAAAAAGTACTTGTACAAGCCAACGTGTATGTTTTGAATAGAAACTTGTATACAAAATGTAAAACGTGTATAAAGTAAATGGAGAAAGTATTAGGAATGTAGGAGGTGATGGCTAGTGGCTAGTAGATAGAATGGCATGCAATGCAAGGAAAAAAAGTTGACCACTGTTTCGATAAAATGAAGTAATGATCAGAGCACTGCGTGAGAGATTGCACACTTTGATACTTTAAGAGTTGTGTGTTTGAGAGAAAGAGAGCGAGAGAACCATCACGTCTGCAAGCTTCCGGGTCCACTTTTACCTTTCTAATTCATCTTCTAGGGAAGCAAGAACATTTGTAGTGAGCTGAGCAAAGTCAGACAAGGGAGTTAGAGCATCTGGATCTACCCTTGGACCTCTATACCGTCCCAGAACAAATCCCGCTTCGTCGTCACTGAAATCAACAACTTTTACGTGTTTGCCTCTAGACTCATTCATGTCGGCTTATGCGTTTATTTCTATCTAGATCAATTAGTTCTGTATGTTACTTTAATTGTATACATGTCCACAAGAATTCGACCAAACTGAGTCGTTTCACGCTTAGAGTATACGCTGAATTGTCAGTATTTAAACAAACAAACTTTTGCGTGCAGAGAACGGAAAAGTGTGCAAAGCAAATCATAGTACGAAGACAGTTTCAGCTTGTCTCCTCGTGTAGTAAAGTAGTTGTCGACAAACTTGTTACAACAAACCAATTTGTTTGGTAACTGACTACAATAAAACAGCCTGAGAGAGAACAGAAGAGAAAGAAACGCTTGATGTACTGAAAAGGAAAAGTGAAAGTGACCACAAAGTACCTTAGTGGTCCAGGGGTCGGCGGGGCAGAGGCGAAGCGAAAAGCGTGTTGTCACATATTGATACGCCGTCTTCGGGCAGCAGGAGTGACGAACGAAACACATCACCAGATTATGATCACACACGATACGAGTTAGGTACGTACCACACACAAGAAGACAATGAAAGAGAGAAAGAAAGTAAAGAAAGAATACAAATCAGCACACGAAAGACCAACAGCAGTAGCTTTTCTTAAGTATTTTAAAAAATCTCTTTGTTAATACGTATGTATACAGAAAGAGTTACATAATCCGAAAGCCATTTCCTAATAATGTCCCATTGGTGGACCACATCACAATAATTAAAGAGAATCTTATCTCCTCTCTGATCACAGCAAATAATGGGTCTGCGCACACTGCATGCTAAGAGTACTACTACAGTTATCCTTTGGAGGCACGCAATGATAAAAATTTTATCCCACTTGGAAAGAGACTCTTTCACTCTAATGTGGTAGTTTTACTCTATACATATCCGAGCTTTACATGTACTAACTTGAATACTTTGTCGATTATGGTTATATGCTCACCCAGCACTTTGAGTCTTTTTAGTGTCAGTTGTGGGCAGTGCAATGCTGACAAAACAGAAAGACTACTACAAGATTGTAGTACAGAGTACAATCAAGTTCAAGCGTTACTGTCACACGCACATCAAAACATGTGTGTCAATTCCCATCTCTATGTGTTCTTCCTTTGTTTTTTTTGTGAGAATGGTTGTGTTTTATTTCAGTAATGGATGAAACGAAAGTAAGAAACTGGCAACGAGCATGAGTTTTGCTGGCATACGCATGGAAATGAGTTAGATAAAAGCAGTGGTTGTATACCCATCTAATTCTCCAGAATGCAGACGGTAAAGAGACACGATGATTTACGGTTGACAGGATACGAGAATTACAGACATAAAGTTGTCAATGAACACAATTGAACAGATGCGGTGAATGTGTGTGTCTGTGTACTTACGTTTTTTGCTGTCTCATGCTCAATCATTCTGATCGCCGACAGCGCTCAGAGATAACACGAGGAGAAAGCAGTCCACACACACACATACACAAAGGATAATAAATGCTTCACTTGCCTGATAGGACCTCCTGTGTCATCATTACTTTCATCATCGGCAGGTTGACCCTGTGGAATGCGATCAGTGGAATTTCTAAGTAAGGGAAACTCTGACCCAAATTCAGGATAATCGGGGTACCCTTCCGACAGCCGAGCTCCTCCTGAGTCAGCAACCACGCGTAGAAAGCATACGGGGGAGAAAAGAGAAAGCATTAATGTTTTTGAAAAAGGGAATTCTCCAAAGTCCATATGTTACAGATGGGAATTGAATTTTATTTTCAAGAATCCACTCCGTCTCTTCTCTCGTTGGCAATCTACCTGAGTGTACACACATTCCATTCTCACACAACAACGATGGTGAAAAGCGTCATTGTGTGTACTCCCCATTCGCCCTCGTTCTCGGTGGTGTGTGCAGACACTCTCGGAGATAAAACTGTTTCATGCTTTTATGCACGCACGGAATAAGTATAATCGTGTGTTTTCTCTCAGCAGTAATAATACCTTGTGGAGGCGGTGTGGAATTGGGGTCTCCAATACCCCTCTGAGCTGCAGCGACTCTCAGAGCTTGCAGAATATCTTCATGATAGCCATTGAGCGACTTAAGCGTTCTTTCCACATCACACATGGCCTCATTATTATCAGACTGGGATCCATCTTCTTCTGCAAACTTCTTGAGAATTCCTTTCTCCGGGAATCTGTTTCCTCCGACGCTATTTGGGGTCCCTAGAAAAGCGGAGGTCTCATCCCCGGTCTCATCATCATGTGGCTGTGTAGTTCCCAAGTTTTTCATCGATCCTGTCATTCCTATACTGTGCTGAACTCTGTAAGAAGGGCCATGCATACAACCACAGTGTGAGACAAGTGAGTGCGAGCCTCTCTCCAAGAACAAGGCTCGATGAAGAAATATTATTAATAGAAAATTAAAGTCAGACCACTTTCTTTTTCGTTTCCGCTTTCTTTCAGAATTGATTGACGGGTCAAGTAAAGCGGCTTGAGTAAACAACCACCAAGAATCCTTCGTCTTTTCCTTTCTCTCTGTCGAGCTTTGCTTTGTTTACACAACGTTCTCAACCTTTCGGTTTTCTCTGGAGTTTTGTTCCCCCATTTATTTCTCCTACTTTTGGCTCCTCCTTCACAACATTTTTATCTGGGATAGCGTGCATTAAAATAGTAATCCCTCAGTTTTCTGACAACATTAGGAGAGCCACTAGGCTCGATGGAAGTGTGGAACAACACGGGGTTTTCCTCTAATTTGTAAAATGGGATAAAGTGGATCTTTCCTATGTTTGCCCGTTTTATTGAAAAACATTTTTGTTGCGAACGCAAAAGAAATGAGCCATACCAAATGGTATCCTGCTATCAGATTCATTCTTATGCATCTCGTAAAACTGGGCTTAAGCGTAAAGACGGGTGTACTTAGCCGTTAGATTTTCACTCGCGTACTCCCTCGCTCTCTGGAAATGTAACACACTACTTTTTGCGGGTAATGGAAGTGTCAGAAGTTAGAGCAAGTCACGTCGAAAATTTTCCGTTTTCTTCACGAAATAATTTTCACCCACAAACTGTGCTCTCATTTCCTGGAAGATATAGCACAAGATTCGTTTCCCATCTTCCTACATCTCGTCAAAGCTTGTGTAATGTGTGTGTAGCTGCTATTTTTGTTGGTTAAAGCAAAAAAAACACTTGGAAAGTGGGGGAAATATTGTCCAAAATCAATTTGTTGTGAAGAAAACTTGCTATTTTTTCTGGGTGTAAATGTGTTTCGGAGAAGGAAACATTTCATGACTTGACGTACGTGTGAATCTGAATGCTGTGAAACGTTAAGAAGCCTCGACGGACTCGAGCTTGCCTTAAGTCAAGCACCTAACGCACGGTGATGCAGATAGTGATGAACAATGGCGAGCCTTACAGTGCCCGTACTTCACTCTACGTGTATTCGTATTTTACGTAGTCGCGAGAGAGTTGATGGCGCACGAGATACATCACCTGTACTCTAAGAGCTGACGAATCTCTTCGTTTTACAAGAGAATATATCATATTATCATATACAAACAGATGTGGTAGTACTGGATTTCCTCCGTTCTGAAAACCAATGTTCCATGTACAATGCACTGGAGACACGAAACCAACACATCAATATTGTCTTCTTAGTCTCATTTTCTCCTTTTCTCTTTCTCTCTTCCTCAACCTTTCCATCTCTCTCACCTCTCTTTCCACCAAAGTTTCCTTTTGTATTTGCTGAATCCAGAAGGAAAATCTCAATAGAACAACTTCTTTGCACGCGAAACCCGTTTTTCTTTCTCCGTCCAAACTACAGGACGATGAGTACCTCTGACTCGTGTGCTTTCTCTGTTGCTTCACAATTTTCTCTTTAGCATTGTGCTACTTTTTCTACATGTATTGCACAGGGCTTTGGGCATTCGCTCTCGACTGAGAGTAAGGCAAATCGCTACACTGCGAAGGAAACCTTGTTTCTTTCTTCTCACTCTCTCCGCTGAGATGGAATACCGATTTATAGGATTATTACATTTCAAGTCAAAGGACGGAGAGATATACGAGTGAAGATAAGTGTTTGAAGGTAATTTTCCAAGGATATGCATTCCCGTCATCTCCACAAAAAAAGTTTGGTATTTTCGAGTGAAAAATGACAGAGCCGGGTTTCCCTTCATCTAATAATAAATGCGTATGGAAAACAAGAAAAATAGAGGAGTGCATATATAGCTTATTGCATGAAGAGAAAAGAACTCGCAGACACGACTCTGGAGAATTTTACCCATTTTCTGGTTCCACACTCCCTATGAAAGAGGGATGACGATGAGGGTTTGTGAGTGGTAAAGTTTTACATTTATGAAAATACATCCACCCGGGAGTACAAAAGGGAGACGTTACATTTTTATAATAAAACAAACGAGAAAGAAGTCGAGTATCGGTACACTTTTATAAAGGAAAAGAACCAAGAACCATACTCTTATGTAGAGTTTTCTTGAGCAACCTTCTCACAGCATTTTAGTATATTGCTGTGACGAAAGAAAGGAGGAGAAAGAAATGAAGGAGAGCTTGCCAATTCCACATACAAATTCTGAAGTTTAAACTAAAAATTGTTTAGCATTTCAATAGAAAACAATAGAAATGTGAGTGACAGTGAATAGGATGAGAGACATGCAGTGCAGAATTATGTACGTAGATATGAGTGACCCTTAACTCGAGGTCAAATGTACCCCTTTCCCCGGATGCCTGAATTTATTGGATTTAGGCATCATTCTGTTTTAAACGAAAGCTCGAGCACGTANTGTACCCCTTTCCCCGGATGCCTGAATTTATTGGATTTAGGCATCATTCTGTTTTAAACGAAAGCTCGAGCACGTAGTACAAACTCTGCTGACTATTACATAAACAGGTTGGGTGGTTGATGAATATGTGGATAGTAGGATTTGAATTAATGCTGGACTGTTCAATGAGCAAAAAACGAACGAATACTGTCTGATGTAAAATCGTAAAATGTCATACGACAATGAAAGATGGTCTGGACTTTCTCAATTTTGTTCATTCATTATTATTACCTATAAGCTGGGAGCTGAGTGAAGGTTAGAATTCTGTTGTCAAACTCTTCATGATTGAGCGGAGGTGGTTGAGTTGCAGGCTGTGCAGCCGGTGCAGCAGCCGGAGGCTGGGGCTGGGGCAACTTTGGAAAGCCTTTTGCATTGAATGGAGGATATGCCGGCTCAAACTTTGGAACACTGGACCGGCGGTAGCAAAGGGCGATGCCTGCAAACAGGATGAAAACTCCACCGACCACGGACACCATGCCAAAGACGAGAACTATCGTGTTGGAACTGTCTTCTAATGACCCTTTCTTGGTCGTTTTCACCTTAGCATCATCTTTGGGGTTGGATGCCGAGTGGTTTTGTGCAGATGGTGGAGGTGTAATAGGTGGCGGAGTAGTGAGAGGTGTTATAGATTTCATGCCACAGTCTGTCCCTTCCCAACCGACGTGGCAGTGGCATACGTTGACATTAGAGCAGTCCCCATGTACCGGAGCATTCCAGGCCCACGTGGTTGGAAGGACACCGAGAATTATCGAGGTATGGTGCCAGTTTCACACACGTCTGATTCATGCAAATCTGTCTCGCAGGAATTGTTCAGGAATGAGAAAAACAAGAGAAAATTAAATATAGAGAAAATTCGTCTCCCAAAATAGTTATTTGGAGAGAACGTAGACTTCAAAAGAATTTTTCTTGATAATCATCATCACGCACACAACACAACCCTACTACCATTATCAGTACCATCAACCACTAAGCACTCACGGGAATTTGAATGGAATTTGCTATTCCAATTTGAATTTGTGGCCGGGTGTGTTGATCATGTACTTATTTTGTGTTTGTACAGCAGTAAAAAAAACTTGAACACGCAAGACTAGGTATTTATTATATGGATAGATGTTCGGCCGTTACCATTCCATCTCCGCAACGAGTTCCATTTCGCACCAAATCAGCGGATGGATCCTCCATTGGGCTGTTCATATTCTTGCACTCATGATCAACCCCATTGATCGAGATAAAATTCTTAGAGAACTGTGGCTTCGTGTGCTTATTCTGCACGGTGGGAATCTCTTTGCCGTCCTTGCAGTGCAAACTACCACACATCACATTTGGTGGAGCACATTTGCGAAAACCTCCGTTCTGATCACGACCTACAAAATTTCAGCTTTTCTTAATTTATCATAGTGTCGATTTTTTTTAATTGCTAAAATAAAGCTATTCCACATGTACTACGTGAGACGCAAGAATGCAACGATGAAAGGATAATACTGGGTAAGCAAGCAACAGTAAGTAGTGTAAACAAAATGTCTAATGTCAAACCGCAATGTCCAGTTTGGTGGCCCCACACGTTGAACTGGTGGTAACAAGAATCGTCGGCTTTTTTTGCTGTAAGAATAAAAATTACAACAAAAAAATGCACCGTGAAAAGAACGTTTTAAATAATGTGTTGAGAGATCTACTTCATCATTTCAAGACTTTACAGCGACTATTTACACGCGACCCTAACTGACAATACACGCCCCGTAAAATTGTGTAGTGTTTGTTCGTAAGCTGATCGCTTAACCAGCGAACACAATCTTTTACAGCCAGGACGTGTTACATGCGACGATTACACATAAAAACCTTGGAAATCCAAATCGCAATCTTGTTCTCCGAATCCAATCTCATGTATCCTAAAGGAAGAAAGCCGGAAGGAGAGAAATGGCAGTGGAAAGAGTGAAAGTTGCCATCAACCTACCCGCATAGTCCCATATGCTCTGGCACTGGGAGTCAAGCGTTGGACAAGCTCCATTGAAACAGTATCCCTGATTATTTGCACAGGGGGCACCATTCTTCTTGTAAGTATTGAGAGGACACTCGCCCGTTTGTCCGGTGCAGAACTCCTCTATATCACACTCACTCGCTTTTGGTCGACAAACTATGCCGGGCCCTTTGAACTGGAAGAGAAAACAGCCAGGAAAAAGGTGTAAAACTCTTATCAGGGAGACACATTTAAATATTCGTGTGCTTTCCCATGGTCTTGATGCATAATTAAAACGATGAGCACTGTCTCGGCAGTGGGAGGAGAGTTAATGGAAGTTTAAGCACACCTGAACAGATTCTGTTAATGCCGTGTGTAGTTTAGCGCGGACTTGAGTTTTTTTCATATCAAAAAGGAAAAGTTACCTTGCAACTTTCACAGCATTTTTGACCCATTGAGCATTCAGCAGAGGTTTTGAGTCGACATGTCCGTGGCTCACAACAGGGATCTTTAACGCATTCAGAAACGGATCCACAGTCGCATTCTTCCCCTTGGTCAACCACGCCATTGCCACAGGTTTCATGAGACGGCTGCCAAAGGGATTAAAACAAATATGCATCGCTTAATGAGGATTAATATGCTGGTTTTGATTTATCAATTTGATTCCTGTTTGGAATGCCCAAACATATTCGCAAAAACCATGCTCCTATGAGCGTCTCTTGTCTTTTTTTAGTCTGCACACACAACATGCCAGCATGATGTGCTTCAGTTTGTGCCTTTATATATTAATAGAAAAAAGCACAAGTTTTCGTTTACAATCTCGTTCCACGAGATATATTTTCAAAATCCCTTTACATCAAATCTCCTCGCACATATAAACGACTGTTTATACTAAAAGCATATGTAGTACTTGTACAGTTAGTTCATGATAACTGGTACACTGTAGTACTACGTTGATAATACACATGCGCAATCACAATTAATTGCTCACCTTGACCGAATTGGCGCGGTTGAACAAACAGAGTGAATGGCCTTTCAATCAATTTCAATCAATAATTCATCATTATTATTCATCAATAATAATATAATAATTCATAATAATAATTAATATAATAATATAATAATTCATAATAATACATATATTTGTATATAAAACCCTATACGGGCCAAAAGAACTTGGGTCGTAATGTGTTTTATATACAATAAATTCAATTCAATTTAACATTGAATGACCTTGATTAATTGAGGAAAAATACGCAGATCTAGAACAATCAGAAAATCGGTACGGCTGGATCCCATCCTTCCCCACAATGCTTTCACTCATGATGCAGCCATACCAATTAGGACAGTGGCAGTTGTCCCCTGTCAAAAGGAAAGCGAGATCATTTTCTGAATGAGTCATTATCAAATGACGAGAGAGCTAAAGCAGCTTTCTCTCTCACTTTCTACAGCTTGGCATCGAAATGTCATGTAGGATGTGGTGAAAGCACAAGCAGGCGAATGTTTTTAGTATATTTACATTCACTGGTTTAGCAGCATTTCGAGAATTAGACGTGAGAGAAAAACAGCCAAATAGAAAGATACGATACGCTAGATATGAGTAAAACTGCTCACAGTCTTCGTCATGTCCCATGTTCAAATTGTGTCCAATCATATGAGCCAACGCCACTCCTGTGATATGTGGTTGATAAATGTCCACATCAGTAACAACGCCCATTGCCTTCGGAGTGCAAATGGTATTGGGAACACCCATTCCGGATTCGGAGAAATTGTAGCCGCTGATCAACATTGTTGAATCTCGATTCACCGTGAATAATCTCTTGGGTGCTGGTCAAAAACGAAAGAAACACAAAAATACACTAGTCAAGACGAGTTCCATGAAAATACTGTTTCACAATCCCAATAAATATTGAACTTTTTCCTTATGGGTGCTGGTCAAAAACGAAAGAAACACAAAAATACACTAGTCAAGACGAGTTCCATGAAAATACTGTTTCACAATCCCAATAAATATTGAACTTTTTCCTTTGGGGTTAGGATTTTTTTTGTCTCTGAAAAGCACAAGCAACTTTCACTTTCACCCCTTTTCTAGATACACATAAGCACACCGACATTGTGGTGCATTAGAAGAAATACTGTTTAGCTTGCAGTAATTCAAAAAAATATAGTATTTCATACGAGGTCCAATAAAAGCTTTTTTGTGGAAAGGCAGGCAAGTGCACATAATGGAAGTCAAGTAATGTATGGGCATTATTATACGCTTAATTTCCACTCTTTTTCTTTATGAGGAATTTTTTTGGTTGGAAAACTACGTAAAATGGGGATTATGTTACGCTTCTTTTTTCTTCGTCCCCTTTTTTATATAGCAATGGTGTGTGGCACAAATGGAAAAGGAAGAAATACATATATATATAAAGTGCTTCAGCGGCAAAGACTGCTGAACTCCTTTAGTATTTTTATTTTGCGTGACTGTCTCCCCTTTATTTGTCACGCGGTATGTATAGAGTCAGGGAGAGGGTGTAAATGGATAGGATTGAGGAGTTATAGTAGGAGTACTGTGAGTAGAGATGGTTGTGACAAAAGTGAGTGAATGAAAACGATCTCCATTGCCGCCACCACCATCAGCATTGTACTCATCATAGTAGAGATTATGATGATTATTATTTTTATTGCACACATACACACATAGTTTTCTCTGCTTACCATAGTGGTCTGTGAGTTGAACCAGTGTCTGTCCTAAGTCATCCCGACTAGCCACGTTGAGATGGTTGTTCTGATGCCACGTTTCCACATAGACGACAGAAATGGCTGTGTTCAACTTTCGAAAGTACTTGAGAGATGACAATGAGAAAATGAAGAAAAACGGAGTAAAGTTTCTGTCTGATATGATGATACATTAAAACGATAAGGCAAATAACTGTCTCCTTCAAGACCTGTCACAATCTTCTCATTTTTTACCCTTCCACCACTCCTTCGCCAAACTGATACAAAACGGTACTTAATCACGGATGTGAATCGTCAATACGCACATTACATGTTTAAGAAGAAAGCATACGAGTCAAAGAGTAGAATGTAACGGGAAGGCAATTGTTTGTTGAAATACTTGAACCACTATAGTGTATAGGGTAACGCAACTTACCAAATCGGCAATGTTAACTATTTGTAGGGCATCATGAATCACTTGGAGTCGGGTTGAGCCATTCCGTTTATCGAACTGTCCATACAAGAAAAAACCGAACGAGGAGAGTAAAAGGATGTGAAGAGTAGCAAGAGAAAGAGAGAGAAATGAAAATTTCGATTAGGTACCACAATATACGGACAACAATAGGAATAACATGTTTTATGCAAGTACAATATCTTGTAGAAAAGGGCCTTTGGGACTTGAGTTTGGACAGAAGCATTTTGCTTTCCTTCGCTCAAGCTAACTTTAGACAACCCAGTCAACAACACACATACATAGATATGCATGCAAACACATCATACCTTCACAAACCTTTGTATGTATGCTTCTTATATTTCCCTGTGAAATTCTAGAAAACATCACGGTTGGAAAAGTTTACAGAAAGTGAGTAATCTATAGACCTTTGGAAAGCATACATGCACATCTTTCAACGCTTTTGCATTCCTTGAGAAAGTTCTTGAGTACACATTATGCACACGGGCATATTATGTATGTATTTTTTATGTGAGATAAAGGAGGAAAGACATATAAATGAAGAAGGAAATAAATATTTGCATGTGCTCACTAATGGTCTTCATTTCAGCGCTTGTTTTCCTCCAACTATCATGCCAGTCTTACTCACAAATTACATGCATCCTCACAGTGAATACATTTTCCAGTCTCAAAATGTACAGTGCTAAGCG
>JAHZMW010000623.1:0-34399 GCA_027743745.1 Alloscopus bannaensis | reverse complement strand
CTGATTGACCTTGAATGGTCTTCACCTACAATTAGTACCAAATCATTGACGCTGATTACTTACTTCAGTTTTTTTTCGTGTTCATTAGGGGTAATTATTGAGTATAAATGCTTCGTCGCTTGTAAAATGGTCTAAACAGTTGTTAAAACGATCATCAGACATTTCATAATTTGCTGTTAACTTTCAGGAGTCTCTATTCCAAATGACATGGTCCGTTGTCAGTTTCGGTGGATTCCAATTCCTCGTCATTTTTCTCCACCTCGTTTTTGCCGTCATGTTCCGCGACCTAGTGTCAACCCCTTGGCAAGTAGCCATGATTGGGGTGCTTGTAGTCAACTTCTTGGCAACGCTTGTCTATCTCACAACCCTCTTCGTCTTTGGACGAAAGGTTCACCACTTCAAGTACGGCCAAAACATTCGCAACTCCATTGGCAATAATTTGCCCTTCCAGTCCTCCACCTTGACGGCATCAGGTCTCAAGAAGCAGGCGAATCAGCAAGGAACCAGTACAGCGACAGATATGAATCTCCTCGAAAATCATCCGCCGGTGTCGAGAACCAATTCCGTGTGTAAGAGCACGAGCACCGATGATGATTTGGAGGCTGGAGATCCTCCATCGTATCATGCTTCGCCCGAGGTTTAAAATTGTGCAATTTGTATATAAATTACTGACAAAATAATATTAATAATGAAGGTGCCATGATGTACATAAATGAACTGAACTGTACTCAATTTTTATTACAAGTTTGTGTAATTTATAAGCGACTTTATGTTCGTGTGTGATTATATGTTAGAATTAAAGCACGAAGCACGTATGGCGTGTTATATTCTTATATGCCTGCGATGTAACACAGAAATTGCATTTGAAACCAAGTGTCTAGGTTATATATAAGCATGTTTTTACCTCATCATGTAAAGTCTCCGCAGTGCGCTGCTACTGCATCGCATAAAATTGTCATTTTAATCATGAAAAGTGCCCTACTAAACATGTGCATATATATTAGAGCTAATCCACTTTTCCAAATCCAATTAGATGCACTGCTGCTCAGGATGGTATCTTTCTATCTCAACATCTACTTCCTGTTTTATATGGGTATCTGCATATTACTACACCTTTCTCAGACTCTACTCTGCTTCTTTATATACTCTCGGAGAAAGCAAACATGGGCCAAACCCTGTTTTTCCCACTTTCCCCTAAAACAACTCATTTTATACTCCCTTCTATAAAATTCTCTCCATGTTACAACCACCTTTTCATACTGATGATATCTGATCTTTGGGAAGCAACAAAGGTTCACCACCCTTTTCCTTTATTCATCATCACGTACACACATGAGCATGGTCTACACATACAAAATTTTCACTTACTCCAACACTCACTTTCACTCTCGTTATGTTATGCATACTTTCCGCGTAAATAACATGAAAGATGAGAGTGAAAGCGGGGTTGAAACCACTTTTCACAACCTTTTCGTATCCCTCCCATGCTCCTGACATATGCTTTTTATCCTTCGTGTTAGTACACCGAGTGATCCTTGTTTGGAGGTCCACTCAGCACAGGATGTGCTCTCCTTGTTCTCCTTTTGAGAGAGAGAGAGAAATGACTTGTTTCACTTTCCCGTTACCAATACATAGTGCTCACCGAAAGTGGAAAGAAAGTTGGCTGTTGGAGAAAGTAAAGAAAAAACATTTCCATTCTCTTTCCTCGTATACATCATGCTCCCACTTTCGCTCAGATCTGGTCCACCTCTTCCACAGAGGAAATAAAATGAATACTACAGCCAACGAAAAGTAGTTGTAGCTCATTCGTGTGCTTTCTCCGTGAGTATATCCGCATTATTATTTCATTCCACATTCATCTCGTTTTTACCTCCCGAAAAAGATGAAAACCATGAGAGAGAAAGCGTGTACTATATACAGAGATATAACAGTGAAAGATAAAAGCCCAAAAGATCAATACTTCTGACAAGTGAAAGTTCGTTTTTATAGGTAGTATTGGATTTTAGAAAGGAAAAGGCAAAGATTTTTCTCGTTTTCATATTTTTTCACTCGATTCCACGATATCTCGCCTTCTCCGCTTTCACTGTTCCAGTACTCCCGAGCTTATATACAATTTGTTTTTCCGCCTTTTGTTTCTTCCTATTCTATTCACACACACATTTCTCTGAGAGTGGACAGGTTTATGAGAGAAAGTAAAAAGGCCTAGGGTTTACTTCCTTTTATTAAATACATAATGTATGGGGACTCCCTTTGAGATGCCCCGAAGAAGCGTAAGAAGAGAGATGAAATAAGAGAGAGTGAGGAAATCATGAAAGTCTTTCATATTATGAATCCATAACGCTATATGACAGGAGGAAACTGGGGAATGATTCAATTAGCCTCTCTTTGTCAGTATTAGCGTCAACGGGAGTGAAAGTCAATGTGAATTGTTGTGAAAGTGAAGTTTCTGTGAAAGTGTCTGTTCTCTTTTGAGAAAACAGAGAAAATATGATTTGGGGAAAGCAAGGGCTTAGGTCTCATGCTAATTTTGTAGTTTTTGTAGTGATGCTGACATTGTTTGGATCGCCGGTGGTGTCTCAGAGAGGTACACGAAATATTTATTGAAATATGTATTTTAATACTGAGGATACAGTGAGATTGAATGTGGGTTTTAAAATTTGCAGGTGTATCGAATGTAATTGGGAATGCTCAAGATCAATGCAACAAAACGGTGGGGATTTACGAGGAAGTGACGAGTCCGCTCGTGACCGCAGAAAATCATGGGAAGACGCTTCTCTGTCATTATCGTTTCCGACCCTTTCGCACCAATCTGCGGGACTGGGTGCTCCGCATAAGATTCACAAAGTTTAAAGTGGGACGATTGGTCAACGACTCATATTGCGAGAACGGATACGTGCAGGTACCTTAAAGATTTTAGTGATGGTAGGTTTAGTACGCTTGTCATAAAATTCATGGTTGGAAACTTTTCTTTGGTAGATTGTCGATGGGAATGGGAAAAGTACCTTAAGCAATCGGAGAGAGCCTGGCAAGTTCTGCGGAGAGATTGAGCAGCCTCAAACCTTCATTTCGGAGACGAGCATCGTTCGAATTGTCTTCTTTGTTGAGAACTTCACGGAACAAACCTACTTCCGCTTTGATTCCCGAGCTGAGCAACAATATGAAGTGTACTTGAGATACGGTCAGCATCCGGAGCTTTACCCAAACCGTCGTGGGGAGGTACTTTACTAATTTATGTATATTTAAAGTTTTAATAAATGCACTCATACAATTTTTAATACACCTAATTGTAGGTCGTGCCAAACCGAGTTGGCACAAATCCGATGGACGCTTCTCCTCTCCCATGAATACCCTCATTTATCAGTCTGGTGGCCAGCCAGTGATTTGCCGGTACAGATTCATTACACAAAGGCGTCTCTACGCAAGGGTGGTGCTGAGGATTGAAAATGTCAACTTCAAATACAACCAAGACTCATGCGTCAACTGCTGGGAAAACCGAGTGGACAAAGTGATCCTTATGGACACGTACAGAAACGCATCCAAGATTTGCTTATGCAAAGAAAATCAAGGACAGTACTCATATCCGGTGACCCTTACTTCGCAAGGGGAGGAGGCTGAAGTGACGCTGAAAATTGACCCGAGACATGCGCTCAACAACTATTTCAAGATTAACACCCCGATTTTTGACGGCTCCTACAGATTCATTCATGGTCCACTCTGTGGTCCAACAGAGTTAGGCCCTTCGGCTGATGGCAAGCTAAGATTCCCGTTTTACTACAACCCGGCCTTGCGAGATCAACCCGTGTCTTGTCTGTGGGAGCTAAAAGTGCATCCGGATAAGGACTTATGGCTCCACATTGACAAGCTCATATTCGCAATTTCGAGCAAGTCTTGTCAGGATGCAAAGTTGGAGTTTTATTTACCCTCACAACCGGCGACAGTGACGCCAGGAGTGTACTACAGTCCTTCAATGGGGATTTCACCGTATCACTCTTATGCCCCTCCAAAGCAACAGCATCAGCCCCTCCTCACTCTGTGCGGAGACTCGAATGCTGGAGACAGGAAAACAGAGATCACCTCAGAACTCCCCATTCTCACCGCTCAGAAACTTCAGCAAGGGGGTCCCCTCACGATACGACTTGAGTCCACGGCCGCCTCTAAACTCAACTTCATCATCTCGTGGACAGAGCTTTATCAACTGCCCCGAAATCCCGATGGGAGCGTCATGACGTCCAAATTGGAGCAAAAAGGAGAGGACTGCGGCTTCCTGTGCCCAGGCCCCGAAGGAGTTTGCATTGCGAAAGAGCTCGTCTGCAATGGTGTTCAAAATTGTCCGAGCAACTCGAGTGGGGCACATGATGAGTCCGAGTCCAAGTGCAAGTCCACTGACAATCAGTTCATTGTTTTCAATGTCCAGCTCAATATTACATGGGTCACCGCCTCGGTCGTTGGTGGCTCGATTGCTTTGCTCTTCTGCCTCTGTTGCGTCATTTGCTGTAGATGTTGTCGGCGTAAGGAGCCGGATGACCCGGATTATTAGTAGAACAATTATTTCACTAGGCTTCACTTTGCGATTAACTCGTATTGTGCAATAGTTTAAAAGACAACGGGTATTCTTATGCGTTTATCGTACTTCACTGCCCCGCCAGTCTAAAAGGACATTTTGAGCTAAATTTTTTCAGGCAATAACTTATCTTCCAACATCAAATTCAAAACAAAATTGTTACTGGTTGTTAGCTCGATGGATCATTTCTTAGGTTAAACTATAAAGTGTACAACTAATTTAGGACAAGTAATATAATATTATGTACCTTTACAGAAAGGCTCGAACGAAAAGGTGTCTAAAACAAACGATTATAGTAGTAACTAGTAATAATTATACACGAATTTCACCAGAGAAATCCTGATCTCTGGTTCAATTACCTCCAATTCCCGTGTTGAAAAGAATTGTTTATACAAGCTTTTGCAATTGAACACTGTAGTCTCCAGTGTAGCAAGTCATTTTTAAACACAAACCATAATAAAGTAAATACCGATACAGCTATATAAGTGACGAAATGTGTGCAAGTTTACAAAGCATCTGTAGACGGTATTTGTATTTGATATAATTCAGCAAAGTAGCTTATCCATGATTTCAGAGTTCTATGATCATTTCTGTACAATGTGTATAATTATAATTATCATGCGCGTAGGCAATAATTATGCTTCTCTAATGACAATGAAATACCAGATTATTGTGCTACGAAAACCAAACAGTATTCATCTAAAACAATTCTTCATTAATTAGTAATGGTATGAATGTCAACGAAATAAATTGAATACAATAAAAATTGATTTCTTAAAAAAATGTTGAGGTGAACACGGTTTACTTTCTCTAATAAGATCCAAAAGTGGTTTAAAAGTCTTCTCTAAACAATTGTACATATTTACATCGGCAAGGCGTATTGTCTCAGTTTACGACTGAGGAGAATTTAGTTATAGATCGAAGATGCTATCCACTTAGCTATATACTAGAGGACAATTATATCAGTTCTTTTCTAGTTTTTATTCGATGAATCCCGGTTATGTCCTGCTTTATGACTAAGGAATGCGAGATGTCCTTTGTTACATTTGTTTGCGTAGTGTCCCTTATATCCACACTAGTGAAAAGATTCAAATAGGTTAGTTTATATGCTGCTACATACCTGCAATTATGGATAGGCAATCGTTTATAATGGATCTCACCTTATAGCAAACCACGTCCTCGAGTGCCCTACGTGGCTGATCTTCACGATCCCCCCTATGCTCACGCTCACGATTTTCGTTGCGATGATGGCCTCTGGGAAAGAATGGAGGTCTGGGATGAAACTGGTACGGCTGATACGTATTGTAACTACCTTGGTCTCCGCCTCCTCTCCTTCCTGGATGACTCATTGGTGGTGGATTATGATGAGATTGCGGTGGCATAGGATGATTTTGTTGATGATGATTTGGCTGGTATTCTTGTCTTTCAGCCTGTCTATTTTCCCCAACTGACGAAGGGTCTTCTGAGCTGGACACGCTGATATTAAACGAATTGTCATTGTCCGTATTCTTAGGGCATTGATACGACTTGTGACCAGCTTCACCGCAAACATGACAAATGATGCCAGCCTTGCGAGCCTTCAGTGCAGTCTCGTCGATTTGAGGTAAGTCAAACTGGGCACTGAAAACGTCATGAAAGAAGACACGTTGCATATGAAAACATGCTAACAAGGTCTCCCCATTTTGCAAAAATCTTAAAAAATTGCTGTAGTCACTTACTGAACAAATTTGCATTCCGGCCCTTCCAGGCAAAGTCCGGCTAAATAATTCAGACATAATACTTTCCTAATATGTTTGTGTCTACAGTGAGGTCCGTGTCGGCAGAATCCCCTGTCGTACCAAGGGCAAGGTCTCACTTTTGACTCGGGATCAATGTGGAGAAACGGACATTCCTTGTTATGACAAGCGTCTAAAAAAAGACAAACACCCCACATTAATTCATACACGTACATCCACATGAAGAAGAATATTCTGAAAAACTTTCTTTTTACCACGTACTGAATCTCGTGTAAAAGTAGCACTCTGGCATCTTCGTCATGTCATACTCATGGAGAAATTCACATTGATCCCCTTTCTTGCAAAGACCTCTCAGCCAGTGCTTACACACCACTGTCCTATCTCCCCGCACATGTCGGAAAGGACACTGCGATGCCTTGATACAGGAGCCTTCGATGAAAAATTCGCAAATTGCGGACGTAGACTCTGAAAAAATATACAAAAAACTCGTATGCATTAGTACCTAAATTCCTCACAATTAAATCATAAATTCGTTAACATCAACAATATCAATCGCTTACTATCCATTCCAACAAAGGGCAGCGGCTGTGCCCCCAATTGTTGTTCCAGTGCCACCTCAATGTCAAACTTGACATTGTCAACATTCGCCACCACCGCTTCCATCGCGAAGATAACTAATTCTCAACCGGAACTTTACGCAACAATTACTTCGTAATTAAGTCAAACAACGATCCACTTTCGAACACTTAATTAATCATTCACTTCAGTTTCATTTTCACTACAAATACACTAATCTTCTTTATTGACGTTTCGAAAACAAACGAAACAGATCTCACTTTAAAATTAGGTATTTGTCAATTTTGATTTCACTCAAGCCTCAAAATGCACAAACAGAGAGATGTCTTGTTCGCTTGTTTGCCGGAGAATCACATCCGATTGGAATTTACCCCACGTGGACCCCCTGTACCAAGTTGCCCCAATTGCGTGAAATGCGCTCAATTCACATGCGTCAATGCATGTACAAAATGTTATGAATATTTGGCACATGTTTATGTTTTGTGTATGTCCACAAATCTGTCCCAAATTCGGAAAAATATTGTTTTCTTTGAGACTTTTCAGAACGTGTGATTTGTGTGCAGGTGCTTCTTTCTAATTATTGTTAATTATTTGTTGGAAAGTTGAATGAAGATAAGCAGTTATCTCCGAGTTGCAGTTTTAACTTGTATCGTAATTGATCCGCCTCCAAGATTCAGTTGAAGTTTTGTGCTGCAGTCATCGACTTTGGAGCTTGGAAGGCTCGGACGGCACCTTAGATTAGACTAGAAAGGACTTGAACCACGAAAGCAATACCGGCAAGATGGGGATTCTAGAAAAAATCTCGGAAATCGAGAAGGAAATTGCGAGGACTCAGAAAAACAAAGGTAGTTATTTGCTCGATTAAATGGATAACGGCAGGTGAATTACTTTTTGGTCAATGGATTTGGTTTGTTTGACATGATTGTGTGAATTTGATTTTTTACAGCGACTGAATATCATTTGGGATGTTTTGAAAGCGAAGCTTGCAAAGTATCGCTCGGAACTGTTGGCCCCATCGAAGAAAGGTGGGGATAAGGGGGAGGGGTTCGATGTCTTGAAGTCTGGTGACGCTAGGGTAGCTTTAATTGGTTTCCCGTCAGTCGGAAAGGTAGTGTAATTGTGGATTAAAATGATTAAAGATAAGATACTTTTTAATTGAACTGACTAGATATGCTATTCTATCTGTTTTTGCATTATAGTCTACACTACTCAGCACAATTACAACAACTGAGAGTGAATGTGCGAGTTACGAATTTACAACTTTAACCTGTATTCCTGGCGTTATCGAGTATAAAGGAGCTAATATCCAGCTGCTCGATCTTCCTGGAATTATTGAGGGTGCCGCACAAGGAAAAGGTAGCGACTAGATTGTGAAGCTCGGTCATACTAGATTTTAATTCAGATTCCAGATAATTACACACGTTTAAAAAAATATTTTAAGGTCGAGGTCGGCAGGTTATTGCTGTTGCACGTACAGCAGACGTTGTACTAATGATGTTGGATGCAACTAAAGGAGATGTACAGAGGTGTCTACTGGAGGCTGAGTTGGAAGCTGTGGGAATCCGTTTAAATAAGCGGAAGCCTAATATTTATTTCAAAGTAGTTAGACAGTATTAGTATTTCATGGAAAACTTTGATTCATCCTTGTTCTGGTTTTTAATACGAATTTGTTGGTTTTGCTTTAGGTTAAAAAGGCTGGTGGCTTATCATTCAATTCCACGTGCCCTCTTAGCAGAATGGATGAGAAACTCGTTCAGATGATCCTTCACGAGTATAAAATATTTAATGCCGAAGTTTTGTTTCGAGAGGATTGCAATGCTGACGAGCTGATCGATGTAATCTCTGCCAACCGTGTGTACATGCCATGCCTCTACGTTTACAACAAAATTGATCAGATTTCAATTGAAGAAGTTGATAAACTCGCAAGAAGACCGAATTCATGTGTTGTTAGGTAAGATTCAAGATGCTGCTGGAATTTCAGGATGAAATAGATTGCGTAACATTGTTCATCAATGTACAGGAATGTTGGTCTCTTTAGTTGTAATATGAAGCTGAATCTGGATTATTTGCTCGAGATGCTATGGGAGAAGCTTTCTTTGATCCGTGTGTACACAAAAAAGCCTGGTGAACCTCCAGATTTCAATGACGGGCTTATCCTTCGCCGTGGATGTACGGTTGAGCATGTTTGCCATGCTATCCATCGTTCCATAGCTCAACAATTTAAATATGCTATTGCCTGGGTATGCACAGAATTTGACTTCAACATTATGACCTTTTTGTTATATGTAACTTATGAGAGTTAATTGTTGAATATGGTAATTTAGGGAACCAGCACCAAGTACTCTCCACAAAGAGTTGGCCTTCACCATATTATGCACGACGAAGACGTTATAAGAATTGTCAAAAAATAAACACGCAATATGAGACTACGAGTGAATTTTTGTGATGTCGCTTGCACCACAATGAATTTCATTTTTATTTCTACTGGAATAAATGATAATTACTAAAAATTATTGGATTTAACCCCATTCCTGCTGACGGGGCTTATATAATAAATCTAAAGCGTTTATGAACTATGGATTGTTTTTTTTGCGTTATCACAGAATCTCGAATTTAGTCATATTATTACGTAATACTGTTGCCGTCAATAGGAATCGTAGTTGGTCGAATTTCAGCGAAATTCAGGTTTTAGTCTCCAAACCCCCTGCCCTTCAACGCGTCTAAACGTACACAATTGGCCCAACATTTTCTTAAACAGTGGAGTTTCCTCAGGTGGTAATCTCTCACCGAACCGAGAAACAACCTCCGCAGTTGTAGCTTGTCCATCGACTGTAGCCTGAAAAGCAATGTAATCTCGGATATCTCTAAATAATTCCTCATGTTCCGGCTTCACGTTTGAAGAACGCGATGGTCCTGCATTTTCATCTCCGGACAGACCAGCCAATGGTTTGTTTCTCGCACGAATCATTGTAAGCAGGTCCCCAGATGTCAACGGCTTCATTAATTCATCTTTTCCTGGAGCCTCTAATGATGGTCCCGCAAACATTTTAGAACTAGTAGATCCGGCAGAGGATGAAGTTACGGTTGCACTGGTTCCGGGTTTCGCATTTTCAAAAGTCGACGCTTCTCTTGCAGCTACAATGCTTTTCCGTTTAGCACCAAACTTTGGTTTTGAAGCTTGTGTACTTTCACGCACAGCGCCATGTGAGCCGGTCCAATTCACATTACCAGAATCTGCACTCCAGCACTGATCTCGGGATCGTTTCAAAGCCGCTGCTGCCTGTTTAGCTACGCTTTCAGCTTCTTGCTCCATGAGCATGTAATCTGCCTCTTCTGTGTCAACAATTCGGTCATGCCGAAGAGCTGCCTCCACACCAGACTTTGAAAATAATCGCTGCAGTACGTATTCATCCTGTTGAGCATTTTGAAGTGTTTTGTCCTCCTCTTCATCGGGAGTAGTTTCATTTTTTCTTTGTTTTACGAGATTAGGCACGTCCCTGAATTTTCCTGACGATCTCTCTCTCGCGTACTTCCGACTTTTACCTTTCTTCTTAACCTTAATCTTTGACCCGGTTCCTGAAAATATAGCTTCGGATTCTGTCCCTCCAGAACCTTCATTGAATGAAAATAATTCCAGCAAATCATTTGATTTGAAGAAACGCTTTTGACGTGGATCTTTAAGGACTCGATTGGTCAAAAACTGTTTGAAAATCTGTCGATGATACATTTTCTCTTCAATTGTTCCGGAAGTAATCAGACGATAAATGGTAACTTCTCGGTTCTGGCCGATCCTCCAAGCTCTTTCCCGAGCTTGCGAATCGGTGCTGGGATTCCAGTCGGGGTCGAAAATGATAATGCGATTGGCCCCAGTGAGATTGACACCAAGTCCTCCAACCCGCGTTGTCAAGATGAAAACGAATAGGTCGGGATCCTATGACATGTACATACACATGTCTCTATTAACATGTGCAATCTTTAAGTTAACCATTTCCACACTCAAATGATGAATTTCAAACCTCATTGAAACGTTGAATTAATGGCTGACGGGCACCAATTGATGTAGATCCATCCAACCTCAAGTAACTGTAGCTTTGTTGACGGACAAAGTTCTCCAAGATACACAGCATCTAATAAGCAAAAGTTACATCCGTGGGTGGTCATTCATCACATCATCGTTAAAGTAAGCCATTCATTGGATCTTCGTCTCACCTGTCTGCTTTGGGTAAAGAGAAGAACCTTGTGCTTCTGCTTATGCCATAATTTAAGAAGAGTCTCAATCACAATCATTTTTCCTGACTTGCTCCAATGGCCAAATGAATCGGACGGATCAAGCTCGATATCAGACCCTTCATCTTCATCCAACATTGCATTATCATCGTCCTTGTCCATGCGGCTTTTATTTTTTGGAATCTTTTTTGCAAACTTTGTCGGCATTATTTCCTTCGGACCGCCGTCAAAAAGATGTGGATGATTGCAGATTTTACGTAGATTTATAAGGCCAACAAACAAGTTAAAACGCCCTTGAACAATGGAGTCGATTTCTTTGGAGTTAATGTAGTTGATGTACAATCCTTTCTGTTCGTCAGTCATTTTACAAAAGAGAACCTGACGAGAATTCGAATTTTTGCTTTATGTTACAATACAGGTTTCAAATCCAACAACTTAGCAAAAATTAGTACCTACCTGTTCATTCTTATCAGGAAGATTTAAATGAGTCTTCACGTCAGCCTTCATTCTTCGCAGTAAATACGGATTGATAATATCTCGTAACATTGTGGCGCATTTGAAAGCGGCTGCAACTTGCATTTGATTTGCGTTTGAATAACCTCCCAGTGTGATTGGAACGGCAAATTGTTCCATGAATGCTGGCAGCGTACCCAGTTTTCCAGGATACACGAAGTCAAACAATGACCATAATTCCTTCAAGTTATTTTGCAGCGGTGATCCTGAAAGAATTATGCGATGCGGTGTTGCTACTTGCTTGACCGTTAATGTTGCCTGAAAAAATCACATAGCTGAGTGAGATAATTCTTACAAGCTTACAGTTGCAATAACCAACTCCATTGTAGATTCTGGTGTTAACTGTTTACCTGTGCATCTGGATTTCGAATCTTGTGACCTTCGTCCAGTATTACATAGTGCCACTGATAGCGTAAAATTTCATCTTGATTAGTAACAATGCCCACGTATGAAGTAATCAAAATTCCGTTGCTGTCTTGGATGGACTTTATAAGCGTTTTCTTTGATCCTAAAGATTTAAGAGCAAAAAAAACTTGGAGATGAGACGGGCCTAGGTTTCACCACAGCATTGTTTACTTGTATCACGAACCTGAATAAGACCCAGATTCATGTAGGATTGCCACACGAAACGGAGGCCACCATTTATGAAATTCCTTGACCCATTGATGCATTACCGTTGCTGGACAAACAATAATACTGGGTCCCAATCCTCGGTAGCTAGTACGTCCACAAAAAAAAGTCATGCCATAAGAGGTCAATTAGCATTTTCACAGATCACTATCGCTTTAAATCCAGTCTTGCGAAACATACTTGGTGTATCTGAAGAGAAGATTCGAGCACGACACGCCGGCGAGAAATGTTATGACCTGAATAGTTTTTCCCAGGCCCATTTCATCCCCCAAGATTCCTCCAACCCGTTGTTGATGTAATTCCCATAACCATTTCACTCCAACACGTTGGTAGCTGAAGTAAAACCAGTGTATTATTTCTGCACCCAAACTAGTAAGCGATAACCAAAGTTATTAGTCATATTGTCACTTGTGAACGTACTTATACAAACTCTCCCATAGATAGGTCGGTAACTTGAAGCCGTCTTCAAATGAATGCATTTCTCCCGTTAGTCTAGTTTCCCGGTGTTTCCAAATATCTACACGCTTAAGATAATATTGATAGCTTCCATCGTCAGTTTCTTTTTTGGCTATTTGCAAACACATATTTTTTAATTGCTTTCCTCAAACCTTGATCACTTTAAATACATTTCATTTATAAAAATGTTAGCTTACAACGTTTCTTAGATGATCTCTCGTTATCCGAGTCGAGCCAATCACTATCCTCGTCATCACTTGACTTTTCCACTAGCTTAGCTCGTTTTTTCTTTGGGCGCTTACTTCTGGCCGTTGTGGAATCAAAATCTTCATCTAATAAAACGAAATTAACACTAAATAACTCATGATGATGTGCCTGATTAACATAAAACGATTTAAAGCATGTGTAATGTGACTAACCGCTTCCACCCTCTTCGCTAGGCACATAATCACTGTCATCACTAGGATTCAGGTACATTGAGTTCGTTTCAGCCGCTGTTTTACCCGGTTTTCGTCTTTGATCCCTACAAAAAACGACTGAATTTATGAAATGTCACTTCTCCAAATAATTTATAATTCAAATTTTATCAAATGATATTATACCACGGATCTTCGCTTGCTCTGGTTCCGACCTTTTCTTTACGCTTTCTTTTATTTGGAAACAAGACATTCATGTCCAGAGGAGACTTACTGGATTTGTGCTTCTGCTTACTCCTTTTCTTCGATGCTGTAGATTCCACGAGTGTGGGATTCTGCTGAAGTTTACTCTTCACCTTGGCTTTTATCGCTTCTAACGATTCCTCGTCGCTTTCATCCGCTTCAGGTCCTGCTCGTTGTCCATGCTTTTTCTTGCCACTGTCACGAGTCTCATCAAATCTGTTGTCTTTACTTTGTTTGCTCCCTTTGGCCACCAGCTTCCTTCTATTTTTCTGAAGCTCCATTTGCGCTTTGAGATATTTGTTTAAATCCATGAAGCTAGAAGTAAGAAGAAATTCACAGTATTACGCAAGAAACCAAAATCTACGTACTAACTCAATGAGAGTATGCACCATACCTCTCCAAAATAGCATCCGAAGACCGTTCAACAACGGTTCCAAACGGTGTCATTTCACCATTTCGAATTTTTCTTTGCTCCTCCGTCTCCTCATTTTCCACAAGCGTGACGGGCGACCTGCCTGCGCCCAATGCCTTTATCTTCAAAGCTGCCTTCCCTCTGCTTCCTCCAGCTTCGATTCCTCGGCCCTGGTTAACCTCGAATCTAACAGTCTTTTTTGGTGTGACTACATCTTTCCCCACCTCCCTTTGAGCATTCGTTGTTGCCGCATCCTTGAGGCTACTTTTTCTCATCAGTGCTGCCCTGAGCATGTCACCCGCACTAAATTTCGTGTCATCCTCAACCGTTTGGACTTCTTCCTGCTCCACTTTAGGCTCAGCAACCGCATTGTTGTTGTCATCCTCCTCATCGTCTTCGCTGTCATCAACCAGTTCTCCCTCCTCCGCTTCTTTAAGCTTCTCCTCTAGCTGATTGATAAGCTTCTCCTCAAACGCCACTTGATCCACGGCGTTAGCTCCAAGGAGGGTCGTTAAAGCGGCTTCCTCCTCCATCACGCCAACCGTAGACCAACGTGGGCCCCTCTAACTACGCCGATTTAACTTTCTACAAAAACTTCTCCATACCTTCTACTATTAAATTTGCACCTAAACTACGTTCCACATCTTATTACCAGTATTCTTTCTAGTTAATTACACACCTTTAAGATAGTTCAGACTAAATTGTTTAATTAGATCAAGTTTAACTTTGTGACAAAAACTTTAAAACTTTCCATCGAAGCTCTCACTTTCAGTCACTGATTCAAGGCTACGCAAGATCCGAGTGTTTTGATGTTGATACAGTCGACGTTTTGTTTACGTCTGCAAAGTCAAAGCGTTCCATTCTCGCACACCTCTTCATGCATCTCATTCATAAAAAATCTCAACTCCATAGTACATGAGCTACACAAAGTAGATCAAGGCTGTTGCACATTAGACGGGGCAGAGTGAGACTTGCGCAAAATTCAAATTGAATTTTGCCTTTTCATCATCGGTGTTGTTTGACAACTCCAGAAAAGAATGATCATTGTGAGCTTGTGTTTTGCAAATTCACACAGAAGCTAGTTTTTGGTGGATGATGCGGTTTAAGTAGATCAAGACTTTAAATTTCGATTTAAAATTAGTTGAATATTATTATTGCGTTAAGTGCACTTGGCTTTAACATCGAATTTGCGGAAAATCGGGAGAAATCATCTGCAATTGAAGCTGTGACATAAAGTCAGGTGGAAACGGGAGTCAACAATTAAATATTTGTTTGTATTGTTTGAAGTAATTTAAGGTAAGAGTTGAGATTATCCATAATGTCAATTTTTAATGGTTTGAATATTTTCATTTTGGATTGTGGGTAATTGTTGTGGTTGTTGTGACTTTGCGTAGGTCATCAACTGTATTTCAAGATGCTCGAGAAAGATCCCGTACCTTTGGGCACCGGAGAGGTGGTCAAGATGGAGGTGGATTATTCAACCACTTGCGATGAGAAGATTCCGCAATTAGAAGCCTTGGCAAGGGGTGGCAAGTTGGATGAGGCCTTGGAGGGTTTGACAGCTCTGGAAAAACAGACTCGAACGGTAGTTTCATATTTTGATTGGTAGAAAATTGACATTAATTGTACTGAATATTTTTGACTGATTGACGGTTGTTCTAAATTGTAGGGAGGAGACATGATCTCAACTAGCCGAGTTCTGATTTCCGTTGCGCGTCTATGCTTCGAAGCTAAGAACTACAAATTGTTGAATGATCAAATTTCAACTTTTGCCAAGCGTAGGGGTCAGTTGAAGCAGGCCGTTGTAAAAATGGTTCAAGAAGTGTGCGAATACATTGACCAGTTGCCATCAAAAGAGTTGCAATATGAGCTAATTGGAACTCTAAGAAATGTAACCGAAGGAAAGGTCAGTAGTTTTTTATATTATTACATATCTAATTGAATTCTGTAATCATAATCACTCAACGAAATATGAGTTTTATTTTATTTTTCGCGCAGATATATGTTGAGGTTGAGCGAGCTAGATTAACTCATCGTTTTGCAAAAATGAAAGAAGAGGAAGGTGACATCACTACTGCTGCCACAATCCTTCAAGAGCTTCAGGTTGAAACTTATGGCTCGATGGAGAAACGAGAGAAGGTACTTTTTTAAACAAGATTATGTGAGCGTCATATTTTTTTCTAATTGAAATCATCTATGTATTAATTCCTACTTTTATTTTAGGTGGAGTTGATCTTGGAGCAGATGCGACTATGCTTAGCAAAGAAGGATTTTATTAGAACTCAAATCATTTCCAAGAAAATCAACACGAAATTCTTTGAAGATCCTACGACACAAGATTTGAAATTAAAGTTTTACAAGTACGTGTCCATTGTCCATGCTTTTTTATGAAAACAGAGAATATTCTATTTTCTAATTTTTATATCTTTTTGTGTTTGTAAAGACTAATGATTCAAACCGATCAACACGATGGAAATTATCTTTCCATTTGCCGTCATTTCCGCGCAATGTTGGTTAAGCCAGCAACACCACCTCCTGCTGAAAGTGAAGGGGAAACCGCCTCCTCAAGTAACGGAATACATGCAGAGGAACAGGCGGAACGGCAAAACTTTATGAGATCAGCGGCGGTTTATCTTGTTCTCAGTCCCTATGATAATGAACAGTCAGATTTGCTTCACCGTATTCTACTGGAGAAACCAATGCAAGATCTGTCCACATACAAGTAAGCGAATAAAATATTTAAATGATTTATTTTTACTGACTTTGGATTCACAACTTTTACTACTATACTTTGTAAATGCTAAACAGGACAGTAACATTCATTTACATTGAATATTTTTAGGTCTCTTTTGGAGCTGTTTAAAAATCAGGAACTCATTCATTGGCGACAGTTTTGCGAAGAATACGAAGCTGAGCTGAGAGGCCAAACAAACGCAGAACTCTCTACTGGTATTTTTGACAATTCAGAAAGTGGACAGAAAAGATGGGAAACTCTGAAAGACCGAGTCGTTGAGCATGTAAGACATTGCCTCTTTTCTTGTTTTGCCCGTTTGGCAGAGAATATAAAAAATTGACAGTACGTGTTTTTTTGCGTCAGAATATCCGTATTATGGCCAAGTACTACACACGTGTTACTCTTGAACGTATGTCCCAACTTCTGGACTTGAGCAAGGAGGTAACTTGTAACGCAATTTGCTTATATTTTTCCAGAACAAACCACTAGATCACTGTGCACAAACGTTATGCATAATTCATGTTCGATGTAACACAGTGATTTTATACATGTTTTTCTGTGCAGAAAGTGGAAGAGGTATTGTGCAACATGGTGGTTGCGGGCCAAGTGCAAGGCAAGACAGACCGTCCCTCGGGAATTGTGTCCTTTCAGGCAGCCAAGGATCCGAGTGAGTTGTTGAATGACTGGTCGCACAATCTCAACTCTTTGATGACCCTCATCCAGCGCACTACGCATTTGATCAACAAAGAAGAAATGGTACATAAGCATCTCTTAGGCACAGAACAAGTTCCAGTCAGACCTGGACCATCCAGTGAAAGTGTTCCATCTCCTATGGACGTGGACTCGTAAACACGCAAAGATGTACCATATATAACAATTGTTATGTAATTTAAGAATGTATAAGTTTATAGGTATCAGGCAAAACTTGCATCTTTTTGGTCTTTTCTAATATGCTAGGCGTACTTGTATTTGTATTTGATAAAATGTACGTAAAAGCAAGTTCCGTGAGCTAATAAATATACAAAATAAATATAATTTACAAACATTAAACTTTCTTAATTACTGTGCGTGTAAGGTATCGCAATGCTAGCTCTCAAGTTTTACTTTCACCCAACATAGCTGTTGATTAGATTTAATTTGGTATGATATGTATTCGAACAAAGGTGGGATGAGTGAAGTTCTCTACATGCCTTTCGTCAATTTCATTTAGGGCTCGCATGCGTTACTCTTGCCATTCGACAACAAGTCTCGGAAATTCTGGAACACATCAAGTAAACGTATGTGACAATGACAAGCCAATCTAATTCAGTCTCATCACGCACACACGATCTGCGACTGTTGTTGCTGTTTTAAACCAGAGCGTTTCAATAGCTTTCTTAGCTTGTTCCAACTCCTCGTGTTTCTCCAGACAAATGGTTGCGAAAGGTTATTTATGAGAAAGTGTACATTTTGTTCTGTCACTACAATCTGCGGACATGTCTGTATGCAAGGGTTTCTTTTAAATCTCACGTCTCACACTTTTATTGCTTGAGCACAATCTCTGCGAGCAATGAAGCCAACATGTGAGGAGAAGTGCGTGTGATGTTCAATGTCAATGAATGTGAAGCGTCTTTCACTTCATCATGCATGCGTTTGCCATAATACATTTATCCTTGACGCATGTTTCTCTTAAATCTGGAGAAAATGGAAATTTTTACATTTTTTCCAAGCAAGTGTGCTGAAAAACAAAAGGGTAGGATAATCCTCTATATACGATCTTTTTGGAGATAAAATCAAGAAAATATTTGCAAGACTAGAAGAGCATCTTGCAGCGGAGAGAATTGCCAAGCCAAGTCATATTGGAGAAAGTTATACAAACAGGAGAAAGCTAAATGCTACGTGCTAAAATTTGTATAGCCGATTCAATCCCCAAAAAACATGCTCATCTTTCCAAATATGAAAAATTCGGAATCAGTGACATTTACTATAGTTTCGACTCTCCATTTCACAAGAGCACGAGTAAATACAGGAGTACTTGCCAACATGGTATGCGTCTCTTCCGCATTCCAGCCGGACAGCATGACAATAAATAAATATACAGTCTCGAATCCAGACTGAAGGCGAGGTCCTTGATGTGTATCAAGTTCCACGTTACGCACATTCCTCCTTCAGGCTTCAAGAGCCAGCGGTGTCTTTCAGCCTGGACAAACCATCCAGAAACACGCACTTTTATCCTTCCTTTTCTCTTTCCAGGCCTGTACTCCAGCACACTCTCCTTCGGCCATGACATTGTCAGGCTCCACGTACCAAAAAGGAGAGAACCCTTTCATCATCATTAGAAAACAGGAAAAGCAGCGTCCTTTGGATACGGCAGTCCTCCTTTCTCTTGCTTTCTCCTTTGTTGAAACTGTTTACTTCTTCTTTTTGTTCGCCAAAACGGTCCTTGAAGCGGTTGTTGTAGACATTTGTCGAGACTTCTTCTTCCCCTTTGTTGACTCCTTGTGTTTAGCAGCATGACGAGCAGAGGAAGCCCGTTTCGCCGACTCTTCGTTTGTATCGCTTGTTGTTTCAGATAGTTCGTCTCCACCTCTTGAGAATCCGCCTTCGGGGTTCACTTCTCCAGACTTTACGCAGCAGAGATACTTCCTGCATTTGTAACAAAAATGTCATGACTGAGAGAGCTACAAAACTTTTTACATCCTTTAAAAAGCAGCACCTTAATAACAGCAGAAACAATTTGAAGCACGGTGGCTTCGCACTCGGAGGCTTTTCGTTTTTGCGCAAATAGCTTGGCTCATATTTGGACAGAACGCTTTTCCGTTGACCATATCCCCTCATGACCACTTCTGGTTTCTCTTTGTCCTTCCCCCTGGACTTTCCCATTATGATTTCCGAAAGGGTTCCCTGCTCCCCTCTGTACGAACTGGCGGTGCTCCGCTGCGAATTGGTTGACTTGTCCGATTTGCTCGAGTTGGTGCTCGAACTCAAATTTGCAGTGTTGGTCCCGGCCATTTGAGCAAAACTGTGTCGGCCGTTGAGTAATTCGGCCAGTACTCGAAAGTCATAAGCCTTGTAGTCCGGATCGGTGTCCGAACTGCCGCTAAATCGCCTCCATTCCCTTTGGTACTTAGGCTTCGCGGGGTAACCATGTCTTGCGTAGTACTCCTCATGCCTCGAGTCAATTGTGAGGTGAGAGTGAAGCTTCCGGTGGTAGTGCACAATGAAGTCACGATCTGCCTGGATCTTGTTGCTGGACGGGTCCGCAACCGACTTTCGAACTGGATTCACACTCGGACCAAGGCTCTTTCGGCTCGCCGTTAGGTTTTCGAGTGATTTTCGAATCAAGGTTTCTGAAGGTCGTCGCTTCAAGGAGAAGCGAGTCTTCGCTACGGAAGGCATAGTCAATCGCTTACCGGTCATGATGATGATATGGTGCCATATAGTCGCCTACTTCGTCAAAAGTCAATCATGAGAAAATTATTTTTCACAAAACCCACGACAAATCCACCGACGACGATGGATCTAATTTACATAAAGCTGATATTGTAATATTAGTAACCATAAGGAAAAAATCGTCATAAAAAGTCTTTCTGTTTGTATGACACATGCATCTCAATTCCCCAGAGCAGATTGACTCTTCCGCTCTGACTCCTCTTGACAAAGTGCAAGTGTCAAAGTCAGTGGAGGACAAAAAGGAAATTATGAGCTTCCATGAAAAATCCCAGACACCAGACACTAATACCGTATCACTGAGCCGACTATACTTTCACTCCATAACTTGAGAGAACCCGGAGGGAGTTAGAAAGCGAGGGAGAACAGCGACAAAACCTCGACGATGCCAAAAATGACAAGTAGTCATGCATAAGGATATCCGATAAAAGCTCACTTCCCCTTCCTCGCCATGATTTAAATCTTTCATTTCACAACAATATCGTCGTAATATACGCTTTTTATGTATTTTCTCACACACAAAAGAGAAAGTTTTTGTGTGAACCAGTTAATTAACAACGGGAGTAAAACACAGTATAAACCTATTTATAATACATATTTTTGATCTCCTACTCTTTTCCAAGGAAAGACGAAAATAGCTGTAAAATTTCTGTTCATCTCTACAAAGGGTCTTTCCAAATCCCAAACTACTTCCACATCTCACTTATTATGCAACATTTTTGTTCCAAGATCCCTTCCGATTCGTGGCAATAATTCTGACTATTTGTACAGGGAAACGATGAGTTTTCTCGCTATTGCTGTCACTTCTACATTATTTGAGCATCGCTTTGATCACCGTTGCGAAGAGCTTAATAAAAGGATACCTTTTATGTGGCTGTAAAAATATTACTGAGTTCTCTTCTCACTCTTGTCTGGAAGCATTCACACTAATAGAGAACAAAACATCAATCAAGTGTGTATATTCCTTTGTACTTTGCTCGCAATTTGTACAAGTTTTGTGTGATATGAGGAAAGCTCTTAAACTTCTTAATAATTCTCCTTTCAGGAAGAAATGTGATGAACAAGGCAATAAATAATTGGGTAACAATCATATTTATACTTCCATTCCATGTGTGACTTGGGAGCATAAGGAAATGAAATGAGCTTTTGCTTTATTGCTTTTCAATAAAAGTTTTTGTCATGAACCAATATCTTTGTGGTGACAAAATATTATGGATGAAATGGACTCGAAAAGTATGTTTCAGCTTGTTGCTTTCGGGGCATCTTTAACTACATTGACCCGTGGGGACTTTTGCAATCTTTTGCATTCGATTTAATTGGGTTTAAATGACGACTACATTAATTACAAAAAAGCTCCTCTTTTCCCTTTTAGTGGTCCATCCGCAAAGAAATTGAGCTCAGAGTAAGCGTTGACATACAGCTTTCGTAAGGGTCTCCTATCTTGACTATTGCCACGGGCAAAGACGGTTTCCATACATTGACTAGTCCAAAGGTCACCTTTACCTGTGATGTAATATTGACCAAGCAGCGTCTTCAGTATTCCGTTGTCCCTGTTATTTAACCTGACAAATCAACAAACCGCTTGTCTATAACAATTAATAGCTCTTTGTTCGAACCTAATCATTCCACACTACTGGAACAGGTTAGTTTAATATCTTAAAGCCACTACAGTCTACCAAATAGGCCGGATTGGATCCAGAAAGTCCTCAGAGTACCGATCATAAAACTGCTTGGCCAGCGCTGGAGTCACAGGTTTACCATAACAGTGGCCAAGAACAGTGGCAAACATCCTGTAATTCGTGTCGATAGCCCAATTGAACGCGAACTCGAGGTCAGCTTGCTCCACATTTTCAGGGATCGTCTTTCCTTCAAAAGTGTACTTCAATGAACGCTGAATGACAAAGTGCGAATGATATGAAGGCGACTCAAGTATCAATTCAGATGAATGATATTTTTGTATACCAAACTGGAAAACTCAAACTTCAGCGGAGAAGCATCCTTATCACAAGCGTCTAGCACTGTCACAATGTCATTCCACACCGGATCCTTGGGCTTCATCGGCCCATAAAAGTCTTCAGCCTTCGTCACCTTATAATTTGCCATAAAATTTTGAAGAGTTGAATTGATGAAAGGGGAGCCCTGAATCGGTTTTTCAAATCCAATGCCACCGGGCTCGTCTACATGCAATATAATATATTTTTTAAATCGTGCACAATATAATCATTTCTTCGTCAAAGTTATTGAAGATAAGTGCCTCATACTTATCAAATATCCTCGGACAATCCTGTTAACAGCTAGCGCAAAGTCACCCTCCAGATAAGGGCACACTTTGGTGAAGATGCTCTCAATCAATCCAAGCACATCGTCACGCCAGGCGTCATCCGGATTGCGCCAGTCTTTTCCCCGTCCCAGACGATTCATTGCGAGCTGGCAAGCTCGCTCTGCGCTTGGCTTTACTTGCTTGCATTGGTCTAAAAATCATAATCATAATATACTGTACTTGCTCTCTTTCTCAAGGAATTTCTCCTGTGAGTATACCTTGCCTCCTCTCCAAAGTCAAGCAGGCGTCAGTTGCCGTGCCCTCATTTTTGATGGACACCAAAGTGTCCTCAAATGTTTCGTCGACCACCCTGTAGGGAACCACTTTCGACTTTTTCGTCCTCTCAAATTCCTCAATAAACTCTCGTATAGTCTTCATCAGCGCCTTGGACTGTCGTGTGAAGGAGTTGTAGCGAAAATAACTGATTTCCGCCTTCGAAATCTTGGGAGCAGCTTCCAAAGTCTTGGCCCACAGTTTCGAGTTGAGGTCTTGGCTTTCATTCTTAGCCGCTTCGAGCTTGACTTGCAGCTCTTCATTGTACGCTTCAAACCTTCGGTCGTAGGTCAACTCAGACATTTGACGGAGAACGTCAGTATAATTGATTCTCGTTTGATTGACTGAATCGTCCTTGACAAAGTCCCAAACTGCGTCCCAATCCACCTTTGTCTCCTCCCCGTACTTCTTTGCTAACTCAAAGTGCTCCGAGTAGGCGCTGATGTAGGGGGCTAAACCAAACCGAATTTCTGCCAACTCGAGGGCCTGCTTCGCTGCTAAAATCTTGGCAGGGTCCCTGGGCGTGCTTTGTCGCTCAAAGTTGTACGTATTGTTTTTGCTCACCACTTCCTTTCCTAAGGCGTCTTCGTCAGGGTCCGTCAAAGGACTTCCGTACGTGTCTTGTCTCTCTTTTGTCCAAAACTTGAGACCCGACCCATCCTCCGGATTTAGTTCGGACTTGCTTTTGTAAATGAAAAAGTCGTCATGACTTAGTTCCTCTTTTCGCTTCCAAATGATATCAATTTGCTCGTCATTCAGCAGTGGATACTGGTAGCAGCCGGTGAACTTGAGTTTGTCGTCATATCTCAAAGCGTCAAGGACTTCGGGCAAAGAGGCTGCCCCACCTTCGAGAGGGATTCTGCTAGGATCTTGGCCCATGTTAGAGATCCCATCTAAACGGCACAGGGTCGTGTGTTGTTCCTCGTTCTCGGCATAACCGTAGGATTTGATGGGGTCCGGGGGGTTGGCTCGGATGCGAATTCTCGCCCTTTCAAACCCTTTCTCAATGATACACTCCCCTTCCGAGTTGATAATGGCGAGAGACGTGAAGTTGGTCACTGTTATTTCCGGAGTGCCAGCAGGCATTGAGGTCGTTTTATTCTCGGGGTCGAGCATCGGAGCAATGAACATTTGGAGAGCAATCTTTCTGTAGTCTTCCGGGTGACCTATGAGCAGTACCGAGAGAAGCTGTGTGCAAATTAGACAAGTTTGATAATTTAATGCAACAGCTAACAAAACTTTGCAGTTTTGCAATGCTATTTTTTTAAAAGAAATATGATGTTACACTGGCTTTTCTCTCTCCTGTCCCAGGGCCAGGCTTGCCGTTAAAGAAACCACAGAAATGAGCAGCGTATTGCATCACTGCATCGTCATATACTTCGCCGTGATATTTAACGAGTTTGTAGTACAAAAATACCCTAATGCCATTTAAAATTAATTGCAAAGTCATTTTGGTTATGATTAAAACACAGATACTCTTGAGTCGTTGTTTCCTACACTTACAGACCATTCGCGCATATGTACAGATCTTCCATGCCCCTCAAGTCGACAAATCCTGGACCTCTGTCCCGGAGCAATGGACCATTTCGACCTTGGCTAATTCGAAGGTAGGGCTTGTAGTATAGCTTGTCCTCACAAAATGGACTCCATTCTGAGCTCGTGTCCAGCTCACACCTCACCACAAAAACCAAGAGGGCCAAGAATACCAAGATCAGCGCAGAGCGTGACGCTAACTGCGTGACCTTTAATGGCAAAGAGCACAAACGGAGAAACATAGCTTTTCCTCTATACTTCCATTAGCGTGTACATTATATGCTATAATAAGCGCCACAAATCCAATTACAATGGCTAAAATGATATTTGGCTTCATTTTTCTCTTTTTTGCATTCTGAGAATACACTGGATCCTTGCCAAAATCAAGTGAGATAACATTTCTCGCATATTTCCGAAGAAAAAAAATCATGCAACTTGCAAAACTCTATTAGCTATTATTATTGATTCTCTCACAATAAAGCAAAAAATGAGGGAAAATTGGAGGTACACACGTGACAAATCTTTATGTGTCTTCCTCCTCATGACATTCCTTTTCTCATAATATTGTATTCTTGAACGTGACATTGACGAACTAATAAAAAAGCACCTTTGTACCCCCCTTTTAATACGGAATGTGCACCGCCACATCAACCATAATTGAATGTAGGCTTCCCCCCCCCCAAAAATAGCTCATAAAACACCACCGACGACGGCTTCTGAGTTCATACTCGCAATTTTATTGCAAATATGCATACAGATCGTATCAATCCTATAAAAACAAAATATGCCGCTATAACACATACCTGATGTGCACACGCATAATAAGAAAAATACGGAAACCTTTTTCCAGAGTGAAAAGCCTGTGAAAAAAAACCATACTCGTGTTCTCATAATAGAATCAATCTTTACACTGACTGAGTCAGAGTGACGAGAGTTTTTTTGGGACTCTTTCTCCCTCAAAAAGCTATTATGAAAGTCCTTTTTTCTGCCTGACGAGGAACGAGAGAGAGATGATTCAAGTGTAATAAAGTAGCTTTCATACTTTCATCACTCATCTTCTTCTTCTTTTGTACCTTCAACATTGTACACCACCTTATGTTGTAGAGGTATAAAAAATCCTTTTTGTAAAGATCATATTATACCTTTTATAACTCCTTTGAAGAAACATGATGCTTCTGATCCACCCAATAAAAGCGTCTAGACTTCAGACGTTATCTTCATATATAGAACATATTGTAAAATCTTATACCAAACTTTACTCTTTCTTTGTGTAGTAAACGAAAAACTGACTTTAGACGCGTGTGCGTCTCATTTATATGAGCTTTTCCCGAGGATTTTATTGAACACATGCTCTCCTTAATACGCTCGTGTAATCAGGCAAGGTGACAAATGAGTGAGGTTTTCTTCCTCTTCTTGAGATATGATCCAGTTCCTGGGCGTAAGGATAGACACTTTTTCCCACTCATAATTCCATACCCCTTTTCCGATGATCATCATCACCACTTTGATATGAGTGGAGTGTGTGTGGTATGTTGGAAGAGACTTCCGCTGGCTTTCTCTCTTGCTTTCTCCTCTTGTTTGTTGTGCAAATAGAAAGTTGCGTGAGTTGTAATGATGATGGAGTCCCTTTAAATGTGGTTCTCGTGGTTTTCCTCCTCTCCTGCCGTTTCTCTTTCTAAGGAAAACCCCCGAAAAAACATCAACATGGAGTTCCATTCTTGTTCCCCTTTCTCCACACTTCGTAACATACACAAGAATTACGTACATGCCACACACACGCCACATCATCAACATCACACCTCGAATATTATAATATTATGCACTGGTGCAGTCGTTGTACTCTTGTCTTAAGTGAGCGTAATACACATTCTCACGCAAAACGAGCTACGAACAGGGTAATATGTTTTTCTTTGCTGTTAAGTTTTCAAACTAAAGTGTACTCTTCGTATACACACACTTTATGAGAGAGACATCATCGTCGTCATCATCGTGTTGGAATTTTATATGGATTGAATTAATGAAATTTTCATGTTCTTCCTTGTCTTTCTTTCACTCGCCTTTCTTTTTCCTTGTTGTAAATAGAGCGACGTCTTTTCGGACGCAGTCTCTTTCAGACTTTCCCCGTAACTTGTACAGTTACAATGTGTGGGTGTGTACTACGTGTTTTGATGTTGCTGACACTGTTTTTGGAAATCCTCCATTGAAGAGAATGCATATGGAATAGGGAGGATGAGGAGGATACGTTACGAGAAAAACTTGTCTTCATTTTGATGCCGCTTTTCCTCTTCCAATTTTTACCGCTAATGTTACACTTTCACTCGTTCACTCCGATGTGAAAGAGAAAGTGAATGGCGATATATGGCATGTTTTGTGTGTGAAATGCGCAAAGCTACGTGTGGTGAAATGTTTATACGCAATTCTCTTTCTCTTCCTTTTACATTCGGAGAGAGAAAATTGGTTTGTCTACGTTTTTTCCAAGAATTCTTTCCGTCTAAACACAAAATGGCATTGATGTGTTTTTACCTTTTGTGGCCAAAAACCTCACTTGAGCGGAAGAAGAGAGAGAATTGAAAGGACATTTGTCAAAAGGGAATGTATACAGTTATTGACAAGTGATGGAAATGAATTGATTAGATGGGAGAGAGAGAGAAGGAGTGGCAAATGAATGGAAATTGGAACTTTTCCCATTGCAACTCCAAGAAAAATGGTGATGACAATGGGCCATTTTGCGGTCACTTTTCACAACTATTATTTTTCGTGAGCCAAGAAAAATTGTGTACAAAACACAGGTCATTGGCCTTCGAAATGATGAGTAAATTTTTTTAAAGTTTATTGTATCAAAAATAGTTTCACACAGTTAACATGTTCAGTTCATCTTTTACAAAGAGCCGTCGTGTTAAAGAAAACAAAGATTAATTAAAGATTACAGAAACCATAGGTTTGTAATCGTTTTGCTATGTAGTTCGATTCTCGATTTTTGAGGTGAGCTTGCAGTTGAAAGCTGCATGTGCCTTATCTTAATCCAGAAACCCGCTTGTCGGCAACATCTCTCCTCCGATAAGTATCCTCTCAAGTCAACATATTTTTTTATCCTTCTTCTTGTGTAACGATTAACAACTCCCTCCGGTCGTACGTATGTTCCAGAAACGAGTTTGAGAAGCTTATCATCTCCATCTCCCCTGAACACGGCATACTCACAGGAAATGTGTGACAAAACCGGTGTGAGTAAAGAACGCATGTCACCGAAAATCTCTCCAGCCTTCGCTAACCTAAATCTTGATACAAATCAAAAAGCCATGAAATGAATTGAATGACTTGCCATGCACTTTCCTCTTCCTGTCCACTGCCACCATAAAAAGCTTTGTCATCTCTGAAAAAAGGTTGTTGAGCACGAAGCCCAGTCTTGCCCTCAAGTCCACAAAAATACAAGCGTGTAGCAATAATTTGCGCAACTTAATGCATTTCCACTGCATTTTACACGAAAAAATACCCTCACCTCAGAGAAACTAAACTACTCCATAAAATTTTTGCCAAGTGTTAAAACACGCATTAAATTCGCGAGAAAACTTGCCCAAAAAAACTAATACGAGAAAGAGAGCCACACAAAAAAAGAGTTGAAGAAAAACACCGGAATTTTACGGCATAATTTGACGAGACAAGTTGGAAAAAACAGGAGTACAGAGAGTTTCAGAAAAAATAGCGAGCTAAAGCATATGGGCTACGATCACCCTTTAAAAACTGTGGCCGATGTCTGAAAGCGAGCATTTCTCGGGGATCTCAGTGAGAGCTTGAATAAATGAACCCGGATTCCTCCTTCAAAGCTCTCAGTTCTCTGCCAGCCTTTGCTCGGATCGGGTTGCCCAGTTGGTGGTGATTCGGTGATGGTGTGTGAAGTGAAGTGCGTCGCGGAATATTATACCATGCCACAAACTCAATCCGAAAGGTTTCCCTGAAGCTTCACATCATCGCACGTAAAACTATGTGAACAATTTTCCCTCGGTTGGGACTCTCTCGTATAAAAAAACAATGTTTTTTTCAGAGAGAGATTGCCTGCTGTGCGCTCTCAACGAACCGGGATCCTTTTTTCTACGGAGGTGTGTGTGGTAGGTGCTTCAAACCGAAAATCCCTGTTAATCTAGGCTGATTGACTGAAAAACACTATACTTTTTCCTCTTGTGTGCTCTCATAACATTGTATTCTCGTGAAAACAGAAACAATCAGGAATTACTTCACATAAAGGTTGGAAGAGCTTGTGGAGATTTTTTTTTGCAAAAATGAAATAATGAAATAATAATCTGTGCCGAGAAAAATAGGTAGAAATTTGATGTGTGTTTGAACACGATTTTCTCTCCGGTTTGGCAAGCAGGAGAAAAACAGATCCTTACATAAAAAGTGTATGTTTGGGATTTTTCACGCTCTCTTTCCTTCTCTCTGTCGGAGAGTGGAAACCATTAATTTCTCGTGAAATTGGTGGAAAATTGGATGGTAGCACGGCAAGGTTGTGGTTCCTACGACGAGCAATAAAAAAAGAAACGGAATGAGAGACATAGTGACTTTTATCGAAATTGCGAAAAAGACGAAGAAACCGCAAAGAGACGGGATCCGTATTAACACGTAAACTTAATGGATAATAATAGTAATATAGGAAAAATATATAATTACAGTGTTTCCAACAATTTCCGATCGCTTATGTGAGTATACAAATTTGATGAGTGTATTCGTTAATAGTTGATGATGTGAACACGATCTGATGGTTTTCCGTTCCTTTTGTTTTTGCACGGTGTCCTCTGGTGTTTTATACATGTGATGTGAATCTCATTATTAGTTTGCCACCATATTTTTCTATTCCAAACACGTCGTCCTCATAAGCGGTGATTTCATCAGAGAAACTAGAGCTAATACAAAATATTATGGTGAATTGTTTTAAACGCTTGACTTTCTCCTGAGGGAAAGTACTCCAATAAAGTGTGGAGATTGTGCAAGAATTTTGAGGTTTTTCTTTGATCCAAGTAATTTTTTCTATACTTCCTGAATCCTGTCGCACCGCACAAAGCGGTCAGAAAAATGCGACCAATGCGACCCACCGCCTCCGGGAAAGGATTATAGTAGGCTAACGAGAGACGAACATGAAAACCCAACTCTTGAGTTAGTATTGAACGTCTCGCCAATTTGATTTCTTCTCCACTCAGGTGAGCAATCAATCAATTTCGTGTGACATTCATTGGGTTGAGCAAGGTGAACATTTATACAACACACATTACATGTGTAAGCCACACACGGACTACTAACCCTAAACACGCGAATTTGTAAACAAGCCCTGAAGACCAATGAGACGGGCTTCTCTTACCTTAATTATTCTCAATCGGAAAGAAGGAAAATCAATCGGCTAAATTAATAAGAGTGGAAATCTATCTCGCTTTCCCCATCATATATACTCACGACAAATACTAAAAAGGTAGCTAAATACTTCCCTGATTGTTTCGCGGTTGAAGAAACAAGTGTCGTCTTGTGCGTGAGGTAATTTAAAAAAAAACTCAACTTTTTTTAGAGGCACACATACAAAGTACAAAAGCTATATAGCCTCGACAAAAAAGAAGGGTTTAGCTTCAGTAAAAGGGAGATCCTCAACTCGTCATCGTCCTCCAGTTGACAATGAAAGAAAAGGGTTGACGAAGAAGACGCTCTCACAGTCTGAAGAAGACGTCTTACACAAAACGTGTATCATTCATAACAGTCTCCCAGAAGACCAAGTATTTATATTGTGTGCTCTCGTCTTTCCCTCTTTCTTTTCAGTGAAAGTTGAGAGCGCTCCTCAGACTTTCTCTGAAAGGGGTGTACTTATATGTAGCTCTGTCGTTTTCCAGCAACCAAACACTCACGTCTGGAGATAATATAGTATAAAAATAAAAAGTCTAGCAAGTCAGCTCAACTCGTAAAACGGTGTATTACGAAGTGTTTAATGGGCTCGTTTAATAGCCTCATAAACATAATACGGTTTCCTCTTGTTTAAAAACAACAAAATTTCTCTCTTCCCCGTCCCGTTGTCTCTGAGCATTATTATATGTTTCACGTCCCCTGTACTAATTTTCCTAAATACTTTTTCTTCTCATATCTCAAAACATCTCGACGAGAGTCGTCGTGTGGGAGTCGCAATTTTCTTTTACAAAAGCGACGTATGAAAGCCCAGTTTAAGGATTTCGAGTTGATGACGACGAAGGAGATTTTGCATAAGAGAACAGAAGAAATAGGAGGCTTGTCCCGACGTTGTTTCGCATTTCTTCGTGAGTTTTTTGCAGACAAAAGATTTATATGATCAGTAGAAAAGTAAGAGGATTATTCAGAGATGATGATGACGATGCAAAGGAGCACACGTTCGAAGACGACGATGGGAAACGAAGGAGGACGCACATAAAGATATTTTATTTAGCACTGAGACACTGTCTCTCTGACTTTCTCAAATAAAAAAGTGCTTATTTCTCAAGCAGATCTCAAACAAAAGGAAGAAACCCTGTCGTTTGATGAAGAGAGAGAATGTGTTTTTGTAGAGAATTTATTTTAGTGAGAATCGTAAGGATACTAGTAGCTTCAGTTTTATATAACATTTGTATACATTTTTTCACGGAATAATTAGTAGGGCTCTCTAATGCTTAAAAAAGCGGAAGAATAGAAGAAAAAATACGAATTTTTTTTGTTTTCCTTGTGTGCTGCTTTTTGTGCAAAACGTGGAAAGTGTAATGATGCAGTTGGAGATGAAAAGCATATTATATTTCTCTGAATAAGTAATAATATATTCATCCAGCACGAATCATCTTGTTAGTTATTTATACGAAGGGAAAACTCACTTAATCCATATTAGTATATACTTACTTTGGCTGGGCGTTTCGTAACCATTTTTTCTGAGAAAAACGAAAAAACACACGCTTCGCATTTCCTTAAGATTTTTCTCCCGCTTTCTCTTTACTCACTCGTTATTTTTTAAGCATTAGCACACACACTCGGTGATGCTGCGCTTGCACACGAGAAACAAAAGAAAGAGTGTTGCAAGTTGACTTGAGAAAGCAAAATACAAAGTGAAGGAGTGCAGTAGGATTAAGAGAACTCTTTAGATCCTCTTCTATAACAGGCTTTATAATGCAAAATACGGGATATGGGATGAGAAACAGAAATTGGGGCAATTGAATCCTTTTCCTTGGGCGAGATCGAGATATACAGGAATCATGCATAACTTATGCAATTTGCAAAGAAGGGTGGAACACTGACAAAAAAAACTTTCTGTTGGAGACTCTATTAGTCCAATACTTTTTGAGAAAAAAAAGTTGTAGTTTTGCTAGTTTTTTCAGGGAGAAAGCTTGGAATTAAAGTTAAGAGAGGAAAACAATACACTTACACAAATCGTAAAAAATGTTGCTCGGTTTATCCCGGTTTTTATTTGCTGGAGAGAAAAAATGCGGAGAATTTTTCTATTTATTTCAAACCTCAGTACAATAACTGTACTGTGTGCAGAGCGCAATAATTGTTTCAAGTTTCAACATCGGACGTCAGCCAAATGAATTTTCATTCTTTGAGGGAAAGTTGTGCGTAGGACGAGACTTATGCAAAAAAAATCTTTTCCTCTCGAAACATTCTTTATTTTATTAAAAACGATCTCCTTTAAGATGCACTTACGTATGCAAGCCTCAACTCCTTCCGGCAAGTTGCACGTTGTCACACATGTTGCATCTTGTGGTAGCTCTCCTTAAAAGTGAAGACATCGTCGTAAATATGATTTTCTCAAAATGTGTAGGCCGTGAGCCCACCGCCTCTGCAATAAAAGGGATGGATGCACAGAGAAAGGGGGGAAATTACATTTTTTCTTGTTTTTTTCTTTACTTTGAAAAAGGAAATTAACTCCTCTCATCCACATTTCTACAGTCTCAACTCATTTGCATTCAAGCAAGGCACACCGGAAGCGAAAAAGCTTTCTTTCACCATAATATTTCGCCTTTACTTTCCTCAGAACAACTGCACCGGCATTTCCCAACGATCGTTCCGATTTAATCGATTTCGAAATGCACATTTCGCTGCACTAAATAACGTTCCGTGCTACTCACACGATTACAGCCCGATACCTACGAGCGGCATGTGCACGCGGCGCTTTGCGTGTGCCCTGCTTCACTTTATAATAGACGTAATAACAATAATCGTCCCATGGTTCGTGCCTACACACAAAATATATGAGGATCGTTTAAAAAAATTTCCCTTCACGACAAACACACGCACTGGCACAAATGTCACACTCGGTGTAAATCTACGAGTTAATAGTCGTCCCTCTTTTTGAGTGAAAACCGAAAGAGTAACTTGAGGAAACGTAAATTACAGTGTAAAACCTAAATTCATAATTTCAGCGTGGAGAAGAAAAAAAACTTTTCTTATTTTTATTCCTTCGTCGGTGTCGGACTTTTTTGTACGAAGTGTTGTGAGCCTCGCTCTTTTAAGAAAGGTAAAACTACCACTTAATCATTATGCTTCTCCACTTTTCTTTCAAACCTCGCTTTCTCTACTTCATGGTGACCTGGTGTAAGAAAAAATACAATTGTCGGTAGTTGATAGCTGTGTACAGCAAACGGGGCAGAAGTGGATAAAAAAATTTCTCCCAAAGTCACTTTTTATATTTTAAAAAATCTGCTTTCTTCATGTACACACTTTCTGCCGTATATAAATCTGTAAGCTGAACGGTGTGGCGGCAAAAGTTGAGCATTGCGAGCCCAGATATCCTTGAGAAAAAAGGCCACAATCACCTCTCTTTTACACTAAAGTGAAAGTGAATATAATGTGGTGTGGTGGTGGAGGCAAAGAAGCGTAACCGGAAACCCTTTTATTTTCCATTTCCACTTTCTTCTCATATTTCATTGTTCCTCAAAGTATATCATGGACACGTAGTAGTACACACATATTTTGTGACACATACTCACTTTCCTCTATTTTTTCTCTGGACTATTACACGCATAAAACTTTGTCAGCGACTACATTACACTGAGTTACAATGGGGGAAAGGGGAGGAAAGAAAATTGCCCGACAGCCGGAAGCAAGCTTTTGACATTTAAAGAAAAAAGAGCGGGCGAACACACACTATTTTTTTGTTTTCTTCGTTTCTATTGCATTAGATATATTGAGAGGTGAAAAAAAGTTTAGAGAATCAAACGGAATATATGTACAAGCTTATACACTTATAAAGGCATATGTATATGCATTTTTTGTGGTCTCTCCGTTTTCTACTCTTCAAATCAATTCAGCATCAGCACAAAAAATAATGCTACAAGGTCTACAAGTATCGAGGCGACGAGTAGAGAGCACATTCAATCCTCACATCGTCATCAGTATGTGAAAAGTGAGGACGGGGGCGAAAGGAAATACTTGTTTTCGGAAGGTCCTCCTCTCATGTTCTCGTGTTTTTGTCTGACGACATCTCATTCTCTCGTGTAACTCCACACCTTCCCCGCCCGCTCGTCCAGTTCAGAGAAATGTGTAAAAAAATCTATAAAAACGTAGTTTCGAGTCTGTTTTTTAGACGTGTTGTACAACTGCATTGCCTATTTTGATCGAACTTGAGCGGAGGTGTGACAATTCAATTTTTGTACATTGTCAAAATTGTGTGACATTTCCTTCTCACCCACATGTTGAAATAAGAGATTTCATTGAAAACGTTTTTCCATGTAAAAAGTTTACAGCAATTTGTTTCTGGACAGGACGACAAGGAAGGAGCACATTTGATATAGAAAATTGAGGATTTTTTTTATTATACCAAAAAAACTTAAACGGTGTAGTACGCCATTCCGCTTTCTTTGACTTTTTCTTTCTCCCATTTCATGTGACAGTAGTGCATGTCGGAGGAGATGCCTCATTAGTCATTAGATATAGTTTTCCGTGGCAAAATGAGATATTTGACCTTTTCTTCGAGAACAGCGTACCCAGTCACTGAGAGAAGACCAACGTAATATAAATTCATGCCCATTATTTCTCCATTTTACCTCGCTCTCCATCGTTTTTTTTTGTGATGGCGGTGGCGGTGGTCTACCTCCGCCGCTAATGAGGATTTTGCATCCATCCCTCTCCTTCCGTCTCCTACCGACACCACCAAGATGACTAGAGGGGTATTCAGTGCGTTTCAATTTAGACTCTAGTAAGATGACGCCCAAACGGGGTCCTTTCCCAAAGTGTGAATCTTGGGAGTCAGAGACTTCCAATCGCGTAACCAAGCATGTTTAACCTGGGATTTCGTAACCAAGCGGTGAATCGCGTAATGTGTATTGACGATAATTCCCAGTTCGTAACTTTTTGGGAGTCTCTCCGACTTCCAAGTT
>JAHZMW010000622.1:0-17820 GCA_027743745.1 Alloscopus bannaensis | reverse complement strand
GATTTCCAAAGCAAAGGTGCAGATCATGCAGATGAGTCTATGGTTGTGTCGAAAGAGCTGAAGCTTTTCTGAAGCAGACTTCCCAACATTAACCGTAGCAGAGTAAAACTTGATAAGTTGTAACTGACGAATCCATTGTAATTTTGGAAAACCTGAAGTACTTTGAGATATCAATCAAGTGTGGTTGACAAAGCATTACTGGATAATTTTGCAATTGTTGAATATCTTGAAACTGCATATAGTGTGTAATGCAACTTCTGATATGCCTAACGAAGCTGGTTTAAATAAATCCAACCTCTTCAAAATGTCGATTGGTTTGTCTCTACCTCCTGAAATAAATTTGCCATCATACGACTTCAGTTGCAAATTGGACCTCAAATTCACCAATCCTCACTCTCAGAGTTTTCCCCAGATATTTACATATTCTCCTTGCTTGCACATCATGGCAAGTTTCTGGAAAGCTGTTGTGGTGTTGTGTTTCATAATTGCAATCATTTCAGAATGCTTAGCTAACGTGCCACCTCCTGACCACCTCACCAATGGCCACGATGACATGATTTTCATTGGTGGCAAATGGTTTTATAAGAATGGCAAACCTTCCTTACCTGCGCAAGGTACTCCACCTCAGATATTTCAGCAATGCATGGATCATTTCAATTCCAGTGGCTGTGGCACAAAATGGAACCAGGTAAGCGTTTCGAACGAGTTGAAAATCCATGCAAAATCAATTTCATGATCTGATGATGACCATTTTCAGAGATACTGGGTACGACAAGATTATTACACTCCTGGAGGCCCTGTCTTTTTCCAATTTGGTATGAACCACTCGATTTTTTTAAAGATTGCAGATGAAAACAAAATGAACTCATAGATTTATGTTTGTAGGTGGAGAGGGTCCTGCCGACTTCCTAATTGATTATTACTATTGGCACAACTATGCACGACAGTACAATGCAATGTTGGTCGTTTTGGAGCACAGATTTTACGGAGAAAGTTGGCCTTCCGAGTGAGAAAAATACAAAAACTTTACGGAGTCTAATATCTCGTAGTAGCTTTGTAGAAAACACTTGGCATTTAAACATTTTTTGTATTTATGATTTTAATCAGGGATAATTCTTTGGAAGTTCTTCAGTTGTTGACCAGTCAGCAAGCACTCGCCGATGCTGCTTATTTCATTGATGAATTTAGCGCGAGTCAAAACTTAAACGTAAGTATTCTAGTGGAAGTTATATCTTACTGTGTAACAACATTATCGGGAAAGCAAAGCAATGGTCGAGTCGGAATAAGAACAGAAGTGTAATTCATCATCTTTAATAAAACTTTAGGCGAGCTGGGTTGCCTTTGGAGGATCGTATGCCGGTATGAACAAATCATAACTATATGACTTACTCGTGACTCGTAATTGGCGTTTAGGTGTCTTACAAACGGATTCTGAATTTTCATGCTTGCTAATTTGTAATGCAGGAAACCTTGCGGCTTGGATGAAACAGAAATATCCCAACCATGTAAAAACCGCGGTTGCTTCGTCAGGACCTGTAGTTGCTTTGTACGATTTTCCAGGTAGTCTCACTTACAATGATCAATTTATTTTGTATTTCATTCTGTAAATGCGATTTAGGTAATTAATTACTGTCAACTATGGCACAATATTANTTTGTACGATTTTCCAGGTAGTCTCACTTACAATGATCAATTTATTTTGTATTTCATTCTGTAAATGCGATTTAGGTAATTAATTACTGTCAACTATGGCACAATATTAGGATACATCGAGACTGTGTCAGAGGTTGTGAAAGAAATCGACGAAGCCTGCTACGACCGCGTTTATGAAGCGTTCAACTGCATGGAAAGCCTTGTAAATGGTTCAACCTGTGGCATTTATAACAGCACTTCCCAAATTCTTCCTGCACTCCGGTAGTCCCAAAAATGTTAGATAGATCGTAACCGTTTATAATTAACCAATCTTGCAAACCAATTTTTACACTTCATAATACTTCAAAGGCAATGTGAAACAATTGACTTTGGCGACGTATTGGATCGCGAGACCTATTTCCTCATTTTGGCAATTTATAATTAACCAATCTTGCAAACCAATTTTTACACTTCATAATACTTCAAAGGCAATGTGAAACAATTGACTTTGGCGACGTATTGGATCGCGAGACCTACTTCCTCATTTTGGCAATGAGCTACTGGGCAGACAACTGGCCTTCCCCTGTTGTCAGAGATAATTGTGCATTGCTAATGTCTCTGGACGGAACCGATTCGTTGAACCACTATGGAAATTTCCTTGTTGAGCTCGGCTCCGGCGGTTCCTGCAAAATCCGAACTGAATCCCTAATGAGCAAAATGGAGGAAATCAAGCACTTCCTCAAGTCGAAGCAAGGGAAGCAAGCCGGAGCTGCAGGATGGTTTTGGCAAACCTGCTACGAGTTTGGCTATTACATGTCCGCCGATCCCAAGAATGGCTTGTTTGGATATGACACATTTTCCGGTTGGCCATATGGAGTTTCTTGTTCAGAATTTGGGCCACAGTAAGAACAACATACTGAGAAATGGCCCGCCGGCTTCGTCAATAATTCATAAATGTATTTGCTTTGATTAATATGTATTGACCAACTTAATTTGCAGATTCACCAAAGAGTACACGGAAGAGAGGATTGCTTTCACGAATGAGCACTACATGGGAAGGGAAATTGACGCGAAATGTGTTATCTTTGTGAACGGTGAATGGGATCCTTGGCACACGCTCGGAATAAATAATGCTAATGAAACGTCTCCTGATAATACCGTAGTCTACGTTCCAAGTAAGAACAGAAACTGATTTCTTAGAAAAAATCTCGTGATCGATTAGTAGTATCTTGCTAAATGGAAACATTTGATTATTTTGTAGAAGCCGAACATTGTGACGATATGCTTGGATCCAAAATCCGACGACATGAGAGCAGCTCAAGCGCAAATTCAGACCCAAATTGGGGCTTACTTAAACGATCCAAATTGCTAACATGATTTACTAGCAAAATTATTAAGCTAGTGCTATGTGTATTGACTTTTGAATTAAAATATCGTACCACAATTGAGTATTGGTAACAAAGCACAGGAAAACAACGTTTTATTGTATTTTTTGCATTAGTATAGTATATAATTTACAGAAAAATGTGTAGATATAATTACTGCACACAATTCAGCCCTTCCACTTTCGATCCCCGAAAAAGTTTCACAATGTCCTTCCAAGAATTCTTGATGCTGGCGTACGTTATATCAAGAGATATCGAAACAACTGTCACCAGCAGGATCACTAACCAAAAGCAGGTAGAACCGAGAACCGTAGAGAAGACGTGGTGGTATATGCCGGTATTGAATCCAAGTATGCTACTACAATAACAACGTACAAAAGCATAAAAATAGTGTAAGGCTGTTTTTGTTTTGTTGACACTTTCATCTTTTCCAAGTAATGACTCAAGGAGTGCTTAATTAACTCTTACAAGTCGACTTCAGAGAAGAGGAGAGCTAAACCAAAGAAGCAGACGTAGGAAGTGATGTGTGCATAGACTGACAGCAAGGTTACATACCTAGTCTCGATTGCCATCTACAGTAAAAATCTTAGTAATAATATATCCTGAAAATATTGTGGATTATTCAATTTTGAAATAGAATAAACATTTGCTGCGTTACTTTCATGTTGGACGTTACAACGACTCCTGTGAAGACCACAGTGCCAAAAGTCGCCAGATTATCAATTTGCGCAAAATTTCCCCAGGAAAAGTAGGGTAAATAATAGCAAACAGCGGCATGCCACAAGGATGAAATGAGCCACGGAGGGAATTGAAGACCACAGTGCCAAAAGTCGCCAGATTATCAATTTGCGCAAAATTTCCCCAGGAAAAGTAGGGTAAATAATAGCAAACAGCGGCATGCCACAAGGATGAAATGAGCCACGGAGGAAATTCTCTCATGCTCATGAGAGCGTTTTTGTAATTCTTTTTGTACAAATGTGGCTGCTGCATTAGCGTGTCCGCTGGGTAAGATTGTTCGGTTAGTCCGTAGAAAAAGATTGGGCATGATGAAAAGAGAATGTTGTAGTTCATCAGAAACAATCCGTTATAAAGAGCCTAAATTGTTGAGCATCAAATTACATGTATTATACAATGGGAATCAACAACATTTAATTGGCTACAAAATAATTGGAAAAGTTATAGCTTCTGTCATTTAGGTGTGAGAACCTGAGTCGAAAAGTTTGAGTTGAATGAAAAGAAGAACTGGGGCATCACAAACACAACATTCTTGTAGAAAAAGTAGTTGGCCAAATTAGCCACACGAACGTAGTACCAATGTCCATGGACTAAAATTGCCTTTTTGAGGAAGCCAAATTTTGCAATGGCAAAATCTGCACATCTAGCCGCCTGCCTTCCCTCTTTTCCGAGAATGCCTGTTTTTTAAAAGGAATTGATATTTATGGCTTTTTATGGAAATCACCTGAATAAACCTTGTACATCTAACAAACCGATTCCTATATGAGCTGCTAGAATCATGGCACAGTCATTCGCTCCGTCACCCACAGCACAGCATGTTGGTCGCTTTGGTGAGTTTTTCACCATTTGGACAACTTGCGCCTTTTGAAGTGGAGCCATTCGGCAACACACCACGCGAAACGCTGCCATTGACACGTCTCGCAAAAGAATTGGACACTCTTTGAAAGCCAAGGCCAAGCTTTCCCCGTCGACGACAAAACAAGTGTTATCAGAAGGGTCTATATCTTTCCTGTTGAATCGTGTCATGATTTTAGCAACATGTGGATTTCAGTTGTACACAACTATACTTTGTTGTTGGTCTCATTATGAGATTAGTGAGACTCTCCATACTTGATTTGTGTTAACTTTTCTTTGATCTCTTTAGCATCACTAATCTTGTTCACAACGTGCTGCTTCGTGGAAGCTGTGATAAGTCCACAGGAAACAGCGACATTGACGCCTGTCTCCAACTTGTCCCCTGTCAACATCCAAACACGGATCCCAGCGGCAGAGAAGGACTGAAGTGTTTCGGGAACATTGTCTTGAAGCTGGTCCTCCACCCCTGTGGCACCAATCAATGTCATTCGAGTCTCAATCCCGTTGTACACCTCACGAACACGTGCCTGTCTGTTCTTGAAGAGACGACCAGCCGCACGCAGCTCAGAAGCGAAGTCTTCGTAATCCTTCGAAGTTAGCTTTCGCACAGCCACGGCCAACGTTCGTAAGCCCATCTAAACCATAGAAAGGGCTTAAAAACTTCATTTTGAACATTGTCGTAGTAAATTGTGAGTACAAAGAAATACCGTAATACCAGGGCATAGTCTACGATGTGATTCAAAGTTACTTGTTTTGGTCCGTTGTCACACTTTTGGATAATGCTGGACTCGGCCCCTTTCGTGAGCAACCAAATCTCTCCCTTCGCATTTTCAATTATTACTGACATGCACTTTCGCTCTGGAAAAGTCGGAAAAAAATCAAATCAGTTTACTTTTTTGTGTGTATTATAAAAGTAAGATAAAAGTTGCTACATATTATCTTGGAGAAACTGACCAGCATCAAATTCCAAATGCATGAGTCTCTTGTACTTTTCAACACTTCCAAACACATCCAGCATCATCACGTCCTCTTTCTCGCCTCGGTAAACGATCCCCAGACTAGACAGGAAGAATTCAAAATGCTTCATTAACAACAGAGCTTATTACATTACTCAATTATGATTCTTGGGTAAGTTTATAACTCTCACGTTTCGCACGATTCGAGTAAAGCCTTTTCATCCGGGCTGGATGCCTGAAATTCCCAGTTCCCCTCCTTGAATGACACCTCCACTTGCGACAGCTCGGGGGTTATGAGGCTGGAACGTCGATCTGAAACCTTGTCCTTTCCATATGAATCTGGAGTTAGTGGAATATCCGTCACGTCAAAGCTTGGCCTTCGTTTAGGCACTACTTGAACCGAATGACAGAGTGCCAAGGTTTTGAAAAATTCCAGCACATTCGGAGTTTGCCTCAGATCCACAACTTTGCTCGCATCAAAACGGTCCTGACTTCCGACGGAGCGTAAACTGTAGAGTTGCTCGTCCTTAAATTCGTAGAGGAAAGCGTTAATGGAGCAGTGACGACAAAAAACTTACTCCCCATGAATTTCTGAGTTTCTGTACAACATACAATGCAATGTACCAACATTCATTGAATTTTTGAGAAAAAAATCAAATTTCTGCTTTTTCACAAAACTTACCGACAGTCACGTAGAGGGAAATTGGGATAATGTAGTTGAAAAGCACAATGAATGACGCCACCGTATTCGAAACATGCTTTGCGCTTGAGCTCTTCCTCGACTTGCTTATGTCGTCACTGGCATACCAAGGGCGGTCATCGTCTACAACGACAGAGAAAAGGCAATCTAAACATTTATTTCAACTTTGACCAATTTTCTATAGAATGACGGTCAAAAATGTATCCACCTTCAACTGTTGGAAACCACTTAACTCCGTGATGCATCCATGTGCAAAAAGAGACCAAAACGATGAGAATGCCAATGAAGAATACGAGGTAGTAATTAACAGTGCTGTAAGTGAAGAAAAATTGCGTTATTAGCATTAGCTTAATTTTTTTATGAATGTGAATTTGAAACGGTGAAGATAATTTTTGTACCGTTCCACCGTCGAGAATTTCGATTCACTTTTCTCCGAATTCTTCGCCAGCCTGGTATCCCTCCCTGTGTAGATGACGATTCCCGTGATGCTGTTAGTGTTCTTTAGTCGAGTTCCACGGAGCAGCATATTTTCCATAGAGAGCGGAATCGAGAGAAAGTCCGTCATCCCTTGACGGATCATTCCACTTGTGAAATCAAACTCATGATGACTGGTCTCTTGATCTCCAAAGAGAGAAGCTGTGCTAGACACGTTGACAGCGTGAGAAGGACCACTTATCGAGTGCATTTCCTCAAGCTTATTTGCCGGAATTAGGAGTGAGCCATTGAATTCGTAGAGATCTTCGCAGGGCTGCTCGCATTCCACAATGATGTGAAGATGCTGAAAGTCCTCAGAACTTTTGAAACGAGGTAAGCCAGAAGGACAGTAGCGTAGCTGTATCACGACATAATTATAAAGGTTACTAACAAAATTATTGGTCTATATTAAATACTCATGAATATCGACCTTTAGATTAGTTTCGCCGTCTAGATTGGCAGTGTTGATTTGACATCGTGAAAACTGGTCACTGGAACAAATCAGGAGAATATCCGTGGGGACCTGCTCATCCCCTTCGAGTTGAACAATGTCTCCTACCTGAACATCTTTCGATTTCGTTTTCTTGGTCACTGGAACAAATCAGGAGAATATCCGTGGGGACCTGCTCATCCCCTTCGAGTTGAACAATGTCTCCTACCTGAACATCTTTCGATTTTGTTTTCTAAGCAAATGCATAAAAGTGAGTGCCAAAGTTAAACTTTGAGGTGTTTTAGAGTTGTGAGGAAATGTGTTTGTGGAAAGGAGCGAATGAATTACCACGATTTTTCCATTCTTGATCACCCTCACAATTCTATTGTTAACTTGGTCATCGTTTTTATGACGAAGCCAGTCCTCGTAGCCCTGTTTAATAGCAGTTACAGCAATGACAAATGCCAGGGGCGAGACTGCCGTGACGGGGTGAACTGGAGTATCAATCACGGCCTGAAATTCAATGTAGTGTATTAGAAATATGTAACATGAATGCATTTGATTGGGAGTAACTTGTTGGGAACAGAAATCGGTACACTTACTTGTATGAGGGCGATAATGAAGAAATAAAAATTCACAATCCTCCTAAACTGCTCAAAAAGGTTCTTTGGAATAAAATTCCACACAGTATACTGAAATAAGCGAACATAGAATGAGTACTGCGATTAATGAATCTTCTAGGTACTGACTTGGTGACCAATTGCTATTATGCATGTACCCTTGAGGTCATAACCAAATTCGTTGAAAACTTCTCCGGTAAATCAGCGCCATCACGGTTAGCTGCGGGATTGTCTCGGGCTACTGATGCTCGGCGAATATTTTTAGGAATTCGTGTTTCATCATCTTCGTACTCATCGTCAACTTGGAGATGACTTCTAGGTGGTTCTGGTCGCAGGGATTTTCTCCTTACTTGAGTCTGCTCAGTTTGTTGAAACAAGCTTCGCTCAACGTCCCCATCAGACTTTCGTAAGTAAGGGACATCTCCTATGTAAATCCGGCGGCATAAGGTGTCTGGGCCTTTCTTTTGCTGAAAACCTTTGACCCATTCCTACAACCAAAAATGAGGTGAAGAAGCCAAAAACAAAATGTTGCTTTTCATATATTTCAGGAGCTTACACTTATTTTCGCTTTCACTTTAGAAAACATGATTGCCTCCAAATTCGTATCAAAATGTAATGTTTACAACCACTAATTGAACAGTTGTAGAAACAATGCTGGAGGATGACACTGATGACAGGATGCATAAGACGCATTCATCCTAATTCATGAGATGAGAACATTCCACTTTTAGAACGGTTCATTTTTACTGCAAAAAAGGTTAAAAATATTTGATTTGTGCAATAACGGTAGTCATAGGAGGTTATGTTCGAATGGAGTGGTGAATCCAGGAACCGGTGGATTTGGCGGAGCCTCTGCCAAGGTACTTGGCGATTCGCATGCATTCATGGCAAATACAACTTTCCAATATTATAATTACGGCGATCTGTCNTCGAATGGAGTGGTGAATCCAGGAACCGGTGGATTTGGCGGAGCCTCTGCCAAGGTACTTGGTGATTCGCATGCGTTCATGGCAAATACAACTTTTCAATATTATAATTACGGCGATCTGTCATGCACGACATGAATATGTTTATGCTGATTAATTGGGCATATTTGTGGAATAGATATTTTATTGTATTTAAAATACGAACAATACCTCATCTTACATTAATTAATACGAAAGGTGTAGGCAAATATATAATTTACGTCAATGAATTCATGTCTTGGTGGTGGTATCTTCTGAAGCTTGGGTCACGGATGCAGGAGTTTCTGCTGCAATGGTTGCATTGTTCATGTTGAAAATCTGCTGAAAGGCTCCCTTACCTTCAGGATTCTGAGCTACCTCCGAATTCGTTGGAGACTGCTGTGAGTCCATCTTGAAATACTTATCGGGGAATAACAAGGGTGAATTTTTCCCCTCCACGTCAGCCTGCGAATTGTATACGGGATGAACTACTTCCGCTGGAGGTGGTATGTTGCTATCCACTGCTTGCCCAACTTGTGCAACTTGTGCAGCTGCAGTACTGCTGTCACTGTCTACAGAAACCTTCTCTTCCAACTCATCCTCCTTGCTGCTGAGATCATCCGAATCTTCTTCCAAAGATGACCACTTTCGCTGCTGCCGCGAACCGTATGCATAAGGTGACATTAATGAGACATCAGGGTGGGAGCCTGTTGCCATATAGTAATCGTACTCTTGCATTGGGTACGAATGAACTGGAGCGTATCCCGGAATTGGCATTGAGTAAGACCCCATCCTTCCCATCGGATTGTAATAGGAAGAATAGGCAGGTGCTGCGGCAGGATAGATAATTGGTGCAGGTGGCTGAGCCACAACAACGGGTTGATATACAGGAGTCTGGTAAACAACAGGCTGAGCAACCGACGGCGCCGATGGTGTCGACATTTTTGCGTCTGCAGCGGCAACCGGTGGGGTGGAGGGTGACACCACTGTTGTCTTAATATGGGAACTAGTATCTGGAGGCTTGCTTGCCACCTCGGTTGTAGCACTGACGCCACTGGATGTTGCTGTGGGGGAGGACTGTTGTTGAGTAGCTTGCGCTAACTTTTTCACTAGTTCCGGATTCAGGTCCAACTTATAAGTCACGGTAGTGGGGGGCGCGCTCCCGTCACCAAGGTCGGATGGATGAGGCTCATTGGTTATCCAGTACGGGAGAGGAAGTGGGATAGTAATGCTGGTGGGGGTCTCGACGATTTCATGGTCTTCAGGCTTGTACAGCACGGTGCTGTGAGAGGAGTTCCTATTCACCTCTTTGTACTGCGATGGTTTTGATGAGCTGGTACTGCTGGTGGAGGAGGGACGCTTATTTGACGGCGCGTGACTCGAACCACTGCTTGGGGTGTACTTTGGGCGTTCGCGCGGCTTTTCTTTACGATAAGAGTCCTGGGAAGAACGATAAGAGTTCTGGGAAGACCGATAAGAGTCCTGGGAATGACGATAATTTGAATTCGAGTTTGTAGAATGAAACGAGGTAGGGGCTGGTGTCGCATGGTTTCGGTTACTGTGACCCCTGTGGTCATGTCCGTTTTTGTGTTTGCAAGGTCTCTTTGTAGTTGCCGTGCTATGGCCACGAGGTTCGTAATGTGAGGATGTTTGTGGTTTGCTCTGGTAGCTTTGCCCACCACTTCTATAGCTGCTACTAGACGGTTTGGCGGCAGGCCATGTCACGGGTGGGTTGACTTTCACAGTGATTTGGGGTTTACTCGTGGTGTAGTCGTCAGACGACCTCAGCCGACGGGTTTGCTGGGTATTTTGATGATTTAGTTTGCATCGTCTTGTTCGACTCTTTCCATGGTAGTGTTCATGTTTGTCATGTGAATCGTAGTCAGACTCTCCCGAGTGCTCGTGGTCGTGTTCAGAATGGTCGTAGTAACTGTGGGAGTCGTCCTCAGTGTGGTGATCATCATCTTGACGTGGCACTTCTGGCTCTGGTTTCTCAGCATTACTGTTAGAATCGTATGATCTCAGCAGGTCCCGAATGTAGTCTTGGAGGGACTCTGAGCTTACTTGCCGTTTGGATGAGGAAGGGTTTCCTGAATTTTCGTATTTTGGATAGTTTTCAGATTCATGGTCGTGATCATGTTCATCGTAGTCCTCATCATGGGAGTACTTCCGTGGTGAGAAGCTAGACTCATGACTATATTTGGGTGCGTGCTGGTAATCGTCTGGAGCCGTTTCGTGTGACTCAGGAGAGCTGTCCGAAGTTTCCGGCGTGTACTCGTCTGAGTAATATTTATGAGGATTCTCTGGTGGCTTGATGTACGTCGAGGCTGTATCAGATGAACTGTACTGCATGTCATCGTAATGGTGATAGGGTTTATGGGACTCAGGTTCCTCGTGGTGATAAGGGTAACTGTCTTTATAAGACTCGTGTTGATCGTAATGGTGGTAGGAGTGATCGTACGAGTTGTAGTTTGGTTTGTGGGACTCAGCTTCCTCGTGGGGTTTGGCAGGTTCGGTGTCTTCCTTTGCAGGCTGCTTGTCAGCGTTAATTTTGCATTTTGGCTTTGCTGGTTTTGGAGTCGCCATTTCGTACTTGTTGTGCTTGTCCGTGGTAGGAGGAGGCGTGGTGGTTGCAGTGGTGGTCATAGAACATGGAGCCTTAGTTGACTTGTAGTCATGCTTCGGTGCTTCTGTGGTCGGAGCCGAAGTCGGGGCTTCTGTTGTGTGCGCACAAGGACACGGAGCAGCGGTTGTCGTATAAGAATGATCTTTCGGATTTTTGTTGCTACAGGGGCAAGTTGAATTAGTACTCTCCTCAGGTTTTGCCTTGGGCTTCTTAGGCTTCGGCTTGGGTTTAGGTTTCGGCTTGGGTGCAGAGGTTGGAATTTTGTACCCGACCGGTGTACCTGGACCGTAGGCTCCTACAGGGGGACCTAATAAGAAATTAACATGCTTTAAAAATAAAAACTTATTCTCATGTAAGATATTAGATTGAAGGACAATCGTAATAACTAACCGGATGGATTTAGAGGAGGTTGTCCCTGGCCGTATGGGAATGGTGTGGTTGTACCAGCTCCGGGTGGAAATGGATTCATATTTCCTGGAAAACGGCCAGGACCAAAAGGTCCTCCGAATACACCGTCAAGAGGTGAGCCAGGGAATCCTGGGCCTGAATAAAGCATATACAGAAACAAGCTGCTAGATTAGTTTGATCATAATTTGTAAGAAAAAATATTTGGAGGCGGTCATGCATACCTCCAGGAACGAAAGGGAACAAACCCGGATTCACAAAACCTCCGTTTGAGTACACTCCGTAAGGTAGACCCCAGAATGGAAACTTGTACGGCGGAACAAAAAGTCGGTCATTTGCAGGCGTTTGAGAGGCATTGAACGGAGATCCAGTTTTAAAGCCGTAGTTGCCGGCAAAAGTCGGATCTAACTTTGTCTTTTTGGATTCTTTTAGGAGAGTAGCGGGTTGACTCCTAGATTTTTCATCCTTCATCAGTCTCTGAGCAGATTTGTAACGGAGTTCTTTCTTTATCATGTCAGTCGCATGCTTCTCCCACGCATCATAAAACTCCTTTGAATAGTCCTTCACACCTTTCCGCTTGTAATACATAGCCTTCTTCATCTCAATTTCTTTGAGATGGGGAGATTTAATCACGTCGTTAGATTTTCCATAGATGAGTGGCAGGTATGAGCTGGCATACACCACAACCAAGCCGAGCTTTGAAGAAAAATTATCAAACAGTAACAAATATGTCACTACGGTTGAAAAAATCATATATTGTTAAATTATCGCTTTAACTTTATTACTTGTACTTACCACGAATATCTCAACAGGCTTCATGGTGACTTCCGCTCGGTTCCGTCACAATTCGACGTGTGAGCAACTGGTCGCGATATACAGCGGAACTAAATTACTAATAACAGTTGGGAGAACAATGTTCATTGTTGAAAGTTTCCCATCTTCAGTTATCTAACACTGCACTTCAATCATTAGTCACGCCATTTTTCGTCTTTTTTCAGAAAAATTGAAAGTTAAAACTGTGCTCAACTGAACAGGTTGCAAAGAGGAGACTTTGTCTGACTGGAGTCTGCTGACAACTGGTAGTACTTCGGTTTCGGCAACCCTTTCAAATTACGTGATCACGTACGAATTTTCACAGATCATCATGAGGATATATATAAACCTTCATAGTAATTGAACACCTACTATTCTTGTGTTGGTTTTGAGAAGAAATTGTGTATATGAAAGTGACCTTATTTTAATGACATGCATAATTAAATGGGGAGCTGGGTTTCTTTCAAGCGCGTACCTGTGGAGTATTGAAACATGAAATATTTGACTTGGAATGTGCAGGCGCGGAAACCTTTGGGGAGCATATATGCACTTGTGCGTGACTGTTTCGAGTATTGGTGATATAGTTGGGTGTTCAAGATCGCCCAGTCCTTTGACCGACTTTCAGCAACAGAAAAGTACCTTACATCACTGACAACCTTTTCAGGTTGATTCCATGTTGGTTTTCCTTTTCTTACGTTGCGGCCTGGAATACAATAAAATCATGGTCTTCCTGAGGTACGCAAACACGTAAAAATTTTAATGTGATCATTGGGAAAAATAGAAAGTGACTTGGGCGACTTTCGCTTTTATCATTGACGGAAAGCAAATCTATTACAGGGACGTTAAGCTAGAAAGGAACCTGTCAAGCCGTAGACAACCTGTGGAACAGGTCCCGATCCCGCAATCCTTTAGTCATGCTGAGATCCCGTGCTAGTTGTAAGTATAGTTTGCGGTACAAATTAATGATTTCACAGATATTTGACCAAACAAACAATATGGATTAATAATACCTGAAATTATTTTGTACATCTACCATTTCTTTGATATAGGGGTAAGTTGAGCTTCACTTAATTGTTGAAAAATGAACATTTTGTTGAATTTTGAGCTGACACGAGCCCAGAAAAGCAACATCCTCTTTCAATAAAAACGGAAGCAAACATTTATTAGAATGAACCTTCATATTGCCCTTGTGTTTGCTGGTTGTAAACAGCTTAAAGTACCGAATGTCACTTTATTTTCGGCTGTAGGTTAGATTTGAGATAATGAGCAAGGTGAGATTTCAATGCTCAGCTTTTTCACGGATTATTGTAACTAAAATTCTGTACTCATTAGCATAACTCCTTTCGCTTAAGAGGTGCTAAATTATCTCCGCAATTCTCCTTCCCGTCTTGGTAAAAGTTCATTGTTTTATTTCCCCAATACGTATACACAACTGACTGAATCAAAAGTTCAGAATACGAATAAATCTGAAGTGTACTCCGGCTTATCGAAACTTACTACTGGGCAAGCCATAGCTTCATGCACACAGTACCAGTCAATTCCGGTTATGTGCATGATATGAATCACAATCCTTGTAATAATCAGTCATTTTTTCTCAAAATCGTCATAAAATTCTCGAATCGTTTTGCTCAGTAATATACAAAATGCAGATAGGACCCCACTCATTATTCCATTTTATCAACTTTGCATGCCTCCAATTTGATCCTCCGCCGACCTTGCTTCTTTGCATCGTTGTTGATTTAAACAATCTTTTTGGTCCACAGTCTCGTCACACAACAAATATAACCTTTTTCCTAAGCCAAAGCTCGGAGCTGAAATCCATTGTTTCTCAAGGGTCAAAGTGACACGAGATACGATGCCTTCATCTCAACACCAAACTCTTTGCTTCCTTTTTTTGAAGCTCATTGTCTTTGTCCAAGGAGCTGAGCATTTGAATGCACAATGTCATCATAAAGTGAGTGAGGTTGTACAGGATAATAGCTTACAAAAGCTCTCTCATTCGTCGGAAATGAGTTGGTCCTCTTCTTTCGTAGCTAAAAATGATGAGTTGGTTATTCGTGTAAAATCTTAGGTTGCTGTTGTGTCCATATTCTGTATCTATCCAACAACGTACAGAGAACTGCGGTTTTTCGATGTACTATTCCCAATGCTTGTACACATTGCCTTCAAAATGCACAGTACATCAGTATTGGTACATTGGTCCAATTCACCGCAGTGTATATGAAGGAACACATGCCACCGAGAAATTGTGTGCCTCTCCATAGATAAGTTGAGGAGACCACCAAAGTTGCACCATCAGCAATACAACGTAAGAAGATTGCATGCATATGAGAACCACATATTCCTTCACAATCCATGCTACACAATACAAAACATCAAAGGAATATATGAAGAACATGGCAGAGGAGGATCGTGGTCAATTTCATATGTGCACAAAATCATTCTTATCTTCATCATTTTCGAATAGTATACCGTAAAAAAGATGCCCGGTTCGGGTTATCATATTTCTTGCTATACAGTGATATTGGGCGTTTGAAGTTTTTGAGTTAGAGTTAGCGTGGGGAAAAGATTCAAGATCCACTGACGACTGATGATTCTAATGACTGGTATTGCGAAATAAGTCAAATTGTTGTGAACTTGTCGGTTTTCGCTGTGAAGGCGGCATTTGACATTGACATTATAAGGTAAGTTATGCAGGCTGGTGGTTTTGTCAGCGCCTTCGTCTGTCTTACGAGTCTTATATGCTCCCTACTGTTGAATGGTTGCAGCCTAATTTTGTTGTAATTTAACAGGAGCGTTCAACTTAGTCATCCATTTTCGTCACTCACACGCCACATTTTTGAAGTCCAATATAGTCAAGAAGGTGAGTTTGTTAGAAAGGTTAACTCAATACATGAATAGCATATTATAAGTTTATATGTATAAGGTTGATTGATTATATGTATAAAATGAGCTAATAAAAGAATTTTGCTGATATATAACAATTTTAGATTGCCTAATTTAAGAGTATTGGGACCTGTGAGATCTGCGTTGAGTAATTAGCAGTGAATTTCAGTTAGAACCTCTTTTCTGCGTGGAATTTGAAGACTAAACCGATATGGCAATGCATTTCAGCTAGTTGTATACATCTTGACTGGAGCGTGTATTTGCTGGAACTGAAAAGGTACAACAGTTACAATGTTTGAGTACTGAGGAATAATTAAAATATAAAGGATTTCTTTGTTTATATATAAGCACGTTTTGTTTTCAGTGATTGATCCCTGGAACAAAAATTGCTGTACCATGCGTCGGTCATTGAGATTGCAGGAGAGGGAGGCAGAGACTACGACGGCGGTGCCTCCGACAAAGACGACCAATCGTGAGACCTCCTCCGGAGGAACCAGGGCGTCCTCATCTAGAGCCAATGATAAAATCTCGCTGGTAATTCACAAGGTGGAAAGGCATATAGCTAAAAATACCGAAAGTACAACAAAAAACAATAAGCGACCACCACCCACTCGATCAACCGTCAGAGATGAGAAGGTCAAAAGAGCTCGGGTCACGGCGGATCAGCAAACTTTGCTGGATGCAACGGCAATCTTGTCTCATGTCAGCGCTAACATGCCTGCAATGAACCCACTTTCGATTGATCATGTACGTAACTTTGTCAATTTCATGCATTTGTATCGCCACTAATAAAAAAAATCAATTATTGTAATTCAACGTTTTTTTTTCAGGTGATAGACAATGTATTTAGCTTCATCTTTCCTGGACCAGAAAACGAGCACTTCAATCTCAAAGACATGTCCAACTTCCGCCTGGTTTGCCGCTCCTGGAACAAAGCCGCTACCCGTCTTCTGAAGAAGCACTGTCGAATTGGAGTTGGGAAAAGTCTAGAATCCGCGGACGCCGACCAATCCTCCAATTCCGGAAATTCGAATGCGGAGCACGACATAGAGGAGGAGCTCACACTGCCTGTTTTGCCAATCACCATTGACTTGCCCGTTGAGAAAATCATGGAATTTACAAAAATCATGAAAGCCAGCTTCGACGTTCCCTTCGTCATGTACTCATTTCGAGAAGGACTATTTGCGGAGGAGAACAGCAGAATCTTTGTGGAGTTAATGGACGTTTGCGGTCCTTTCATGGAGCAATTGCTTGTGACAATGGAGCCATCAACTTGCACAATGAGTTTCCTCACGCCGTACTTCAAGCTGAACAAGCTGAAACGATTAAAATTGATGATGAAGCATTCGAAGACGGACTATACGACGAATTCCGTACGCCAATTTAAGGTGAGCGATCGCATCTACCCGATCGACGGAATCAATGGGGTGTACTTGCTCCAAAATCTCTGCAATGCTGCAGTTGAGCTGGACCGACTGGATATTCACTGGATGCCCACGTTGATTCCTTGGTCATCGACTTTCGGATTGAAAGATCTCTTTCTCCCGACGAGCATCACCAAATTAACTGTAGACACCATGAATACGGATGGGATTACCGTGAAGAACTTACTTCTTCACAGAGATATTAGGCTCAAGGTTCTCAAATGGAGTATTGGCCTGCCGCTCCAGTCATTGACTCCTGAAGACGTGAAGCAGTGTTTGAGGCGTCACGCGAAAACCCTGAAGAGTTTATATTTTTCTATATGGATCTCAAGACTTCATCATGAGGGCACGAAGCTCGTCGAATTTCCAACCATGCCCAACGTGGAGCAGTTGTCGATGATGGGAGACGGAGCCGTTGTGAACTCATTTTCCTTCCCAAAGATATTCCCAAAATTGTCGTCCCTCACGCTGTATCACCAAATGCTAGATTTCTTGGGAGACGCCGTGCCGTCGAGGAGCGTGAAAGTCGTGAGGATTTTAGGAGCCCCCATCCGAGGAGATGTGAGGAATACCTTGGCGAAAGCTTTTCCTGAACTTGAAACCCTTATCTTGTTCCCCCAAAGGGATCTTCACTCCAAGGACTATCTTGTCTCGATGTTTGACTTGATGACGAAGCTAAGGATTCTGCTGTCGCACATTTCCAAAACTGATGCTAGTGCCGAAACAACGAATAATATCATTAACAAAGAGGAGGATCTGCCTAACGGTCTTTACATGAGGAGGTACGCTTGTGGAATATTAATTTACGTATAGTTTTACATAGTGATCGGGCCAAGCCGGCCAGCTTGCAAGCTCTCAAGCCAAGCTCAAGCCAAGCCAAGCCAAGCCGCCGGCTTGGCTTGGCTTGGGAATTCTCCAGCTTGGCTTGGCTTGCC